>AYEL01079307.1:0-41968 GCA_000484575.1 Olivierus martensii
AATACTACAAGAACACATTTCTTTCACATTTTTATCGAATTTAATTCATTTTAATTAATGTTAAAAATTAAATATTTTTACACATAGTATGTTATAAAATTTATGAATTTTATAGAATAAAATTAAAATAAAAGACTAACTACTTACTTTATCTCAACACTGAAACTTGATATTCCATTTAGTAAGTGTTTTCACTAAACTATGGATATAAAATAAAAAATATCTTAATAGAATTATACTAAAATTATAAATATAAATTATATTAAACAAATATTAAATCTGTACTTACGTAAATTTTTGTTTATAAAAAGTATAAAGAACGATTTAAATTCAGAAAAAGATTTAGTAAAAGGAATGCAATAATTTTAAAATTTTATGTTGATAGTTACCGTTTCAGAAATAAGATTTAACAGATATTAATAACCTTTAAAAAATTTTATTTTCATAAAAACAATACACAGTCTAAGTAGTTTCTATACAAGATGTAAACTTTCAACAGATCACAGAAATTTCTCTAAATCAAACAATCTACTGAAAAATTGAACATCTTGTATTTGTTAATTTTTAAGAAAAGTTAGCTGTTTCAAAATTTTTGGATGTACATAAAATCTTGCAGTTTTATGATTTAAAGAGTTGTTTTGCGATTCCTGCAACATTAAATAATAATAATAAATAATAGAATAAAAGTCTCAGTATGGTGATATTATGTGAAGATACTCACATGGCATTGGCACCTATGAAATTTTTCATTTCTTCTACTACACTGTCATATCGGGGATCGTCATATTCTGCTTCACTTCCGTATGTATGAAGAGCGGAATAAGCTGATTGATTTTGTACAGGAGTAGGAGCAGGTGCTGGAATGGGAATAGGAGCAGGAACTGGAGCACGTGGTAACGAGCGTACCATTCCTGTTGTTACTAAATCTGGTCTTTGAGTTGGAGTGGCTGCAGTATAGGTGAATCCACGTGCCTCGACTCCTTCTAGTAGAGAAAGATCATTTCATAAAATATCTAGGGACGAATACAAACGAACAATAAAACTAACCTGGTTCTAATAATGGCCTATCCAATTTGTGTAAGCAGCAACATGATACTAATGGAAGGACAATTACAATGACTAAAGAAATAACGACAGGAAGCGTGAAGGAAAGTTGCTGATATAAAGGTTCACCATCATCTTCTAAAATAATTAATAAAGTTTGAATACTTTTAAATTTCATGGAAAAAACAAAATATTTATGATTTATTAATGAATAAAAATCTGTTATTTGGCATTCAATAATACTACCTTAAAAAACGAAATTTAAAAAAATACTCTGGTGATAAAAAACATAAAATTTTTCCGAGCAACGAAAACTAACTCCAACTTTAAAGAATTAAAAACTAAATAATTAAATAAAAACAATTTTCATTTTGCAAAATTTTATATGATATAAAATATTGTGGAATATTTTATACCTTTATCTAAAACAAAACTAGTACTATAATTTAAATGCAAAAATGTTTCTTTATAAAATTCCTGCAAAATATCGCTGCTAGATGGCGGTAGGAGTGCCATCTCGAAGTAGCCGCAATTCAAGATGGATTCATAGCGCCGATTATTCTTAATTTTAAACATTTTTCTGTTTTCATCATTTTTAAATATATTTTCGCAGAAAATGAGTGAATGTAATACAGTATTAGATATATTTTTCTAACTTAATTCATTCATTCTAATAATTCTAAGTAATTATAAATAAATTGTACTTTTTTTGGCAGTGATTGTTTCGATTTTCTTTAAACATTTTTGTTTTCTGAATTTCACATATGCATTAGGTACATATACGTAAAATTATGATTACGTTTGATAATTATATTTTAACTCTATTAAATAATCATTCCAGTAAACAAAAATAATAAAAAATAATGGCTATCTTAATGATATACGTCATTTAATTCAAAATTCATAATTTTTTTCATTCATTAAAAGTTAAAATTTAAAACATTGACTTATTTTCGCTAACTTTGAATTATCTCTATAAAATCTTGTTGTATAACGATTACAGAATAATAGGGTAACTAATACGATTATAATCACAGTTAGTTGTTCCATTTTACTGTAAGAAAAATAATAGCTTCACAAGTTTAAATAATTTTTTACAGCTTGGAGAATAGATTCATTATTAATTTCTATAATTCTTATCATCATCATCATCAGTGATAGACATACCTTCATTTGTTAAGTATGTACAGTACCTAATTGTAGATTATCAAACATATATTAACTAATGACAAAAATATGCATTTTGATGATTTAATTCAATAAGGCAGCTAATTTTAATAGCGATTTGATCATAATATTCGGTGGTTATTATAGTAAATGTAAATAAATCAGCTCAATTTCAAAAGTGAAAAAATATACTTTAATAAATTTGAAGATCTTTTAGCTTTACTAAGCCATCTTCAGCAAAACATACATAACGTATAAGATGTTTGTTGTGTAATAATATGTGTTTTGCTGAAGATAGCTTAGTAAAGCTGAAAGATCTTCAAATTTATTAAAGTATATTTTTTCACTTTTGAAATTGAGCTGATTTATTTACATTTACGTAAGAAGTGGGATGAAATTATGCATTGGTTATTATAATTTATGATAGTCTTTTAAAAATTAAAAACTAAAACGACTCATACCAATTAAAAAAATATAATACAGTTAAAATATAGTATAATTATATGTTCATGTCTCTTTAAACATACATAATTTGAAAATTGATTTTATTATTTTAATAGTAATATTTATAAAACAATATATTGTATATAAATTTTTAATACTTTTTATTTTTCATTTTGAGACGAGAATGTTGTATTTTCCTTTAAAATAACGAAATATTGATTTTTATAAAGATTTCTTGTAATTTTTTGCAATATTGAATTAAAATTGAAGTATAAAACAATCAATTAGACAGTTGCATAATTAATTTAAAATATATTTAAATTCTTACTTTTATTTGCTGTAACAAAACTAAGCACTTCCGTGGGTCCACTCTCTCCGTATTCATTTTTTGCTGTCATATACATCTGGTATTGTACACCACTTGCGAGTCCTCCAATGGTGTAGTTATTGTTTGGAGAAGGTTGAAGACGAACCATTTGCCATTGGCCGTTTGTAGGTTTTATGTGAGCAACATATCCTGTATTAAAATAAACACAGTTTAATAAATATAATTATTAATAACATAATAATAAAATTTATAGTATACAGTATTATCCTATAGAATATCTATAATAAGTTTATCTAGCCTTTGTTTCACTTTTTTAACAAAATTATTCTAATGATTTTTGTTTCATATATGAGCTGAATTTTCAGAATATCAAAATTCAGATAATAAGTACAGTTTAAGAAATAATTTTTGTAACTAAAATTCTACGAAGTATCCTTTTCTATCTATGAGAAACTTGTTTCCCATTATCGGATTATCACCTTTATTCAAATTCATTAAAAATATTTTTACATAAATCTGATTTTTAAAAACGTCATTCTGAAGAAAATAAGCTACTCGTTCTAGATAATTTCATTGCAAACAAAGTATTATTTGCAGGCAAACTATTTTTATGGAGAAGACGTTTCATACTGGAACAGAGTTTGTGAAGAATGAAACTCAACAAAATCTTTTTAATGAATTTGAACTAAAACGAGATCGGAGAATAAATTAATCATTGCAAAAATTAGAAAATTTTTTACTAAAATTGTATAAGTTACAATTTAAAAAATAATTTGTAAAGATTATCAGAATTTTCATTTGACATTTTGAAAATTTAATTTAAACTTGATACATATTGTCATCAGAAAAGCTTTGTAAGACTATTATGAAAAAAATGTAGATAATGAATACATTTATCTTGAATAACAATGTACAAAAATGGAGACTTTTGGTAATGTTTAAAAAATCAAATCTAAAACAATATTCAATTATAATTGATAATCTGATACAGATTTCGCTTTATTTTAGATTTTTGAAACAAAAATGTAACAAATTTCCTATTTTGCTTGTAATTAAAACAACTAGAAACTGCAAATACAATGTAACAATGGAGGTGATATTTGAGTTATCAGACTTTTTAGATCATGTGATATAACAATAATCATAACTATTGCGTTATTCAGTGATAACGCAATAGTTATGGTTGTTGTTCGTTTCTATATCATCCTCCTTTTGGTATTGTGACATAACAATTATGATGCTATTTCACACCGTAATGTTTTGGCAATTATGCTATTATCGGTCGTTACTGTTAAGCGTAAGTCTTCAACAGATCTTTAACTTTTACGGTCTGTTTATAGAACATTATCATAATCAAAAAATGTTAATCTTTTATTTCCCTGAAGGAAGAAAATGGGCAAAAGTAAAACTAAAAATATTTTCAACATCTTTCAATGTTAAAGAAATATGTTATCTCAAATATTTTTTAAATTCTTTTGACTTTTCAGTCATTTTTTAACAATAATTTTTTTCTATTAAATATAAAACGGGTTCAATAAGACAAAAAATTATGTAAAAAATAATTTTTTTTTTGTTTTAAAAATGAATTAAATTAAATATTATTATGCAAAATAAATACCGGTCAAAGGAGTATTTCGTTTTGAAGCCCAAAGGATTCTCACAGTCACCGAATTTTGATCAGTAGTCAAAATAGAAATTCCAGGAGTAGGAGGAGATTCTTAAAAACAAAATCGCATTATTATTATTATTATTATTATTATTATTATTTATTTTTCGAAAAATTAATATCATTATTAATTTTAATAAAATATATCTTACCAACGTAAGAAGTAGTAACAAGAATTGGTTCGGAAGGAGGACCTAATCCTGCTTTGTTATAAGCAATTACAATAACTGTATAGGTGGAAGTCTTTTGAAGATTATCTAAAGTGACTCTCTGAATTTCTTGCATATGATTCATTTTCACATGTTTATAAGAATAAGGAATTTGGGAACCTTGACTAGTCTTTTTGTATCCGATGTAAAATCCCAGTAATGGTCCATTCCACTGATTTTTAGATGGTGACTGAATAAAAGAAAATTTGTACATACATAAATTTATTTCATTTGACTATATATAAAATATATAGTTACCTTCCATGTGAGATGTGCTGAAGCGGTAGATTTTTCAGATATCTGAAGATCATAAGCTGGAGATGCAGGTTCTACATTAGAAAATATTACAAAATAGTTAATTATATATAATTAACTATAATAATAAAAATTATTTTGATTATGAAAATTATAATATAAAGCAAAATAAAAGTTCACAGATAAAAATAATTATGATTTTCTTGTACAATGCACGATGATGTTCACCACTCATACATACTATATGCCAAAAGAGTATACTATTTGTAACAAAGCTTTATTTATAAACGAATTTAAAGTCTTAGCAGTGGCATACCCAGAATCTTTGGCACCCAGGGCGGTGTTTTTCGGCGGTTTACGGAAAATTCGCCCCCTGCATTTCGCCTCCGACAATTCGCCCCCTACATTTAGTACCCAGGGCGGTGTTTTTCGGCCTCCTCTCCCTCTCAAAAAAAAACATGTCTGATTTAATTTTCAACACACATTTTTTAAAATAATTTTTAAGAACTGAAAATTATACAAAAATTTTTATACAAATATCTGGTGAATATCTGGGGGACTAAGAGCTTGAAATATCTGGTGTATTGATCTTGGCTCCCCCATTCAGCTTAGTGTTCTAGGCAGACGCCCCCTTGCCCCCCTCTGGGTAGGTAAATGAGTCTTAATCATTTCTAAATAAAATTACATTCCTGCTTAAAGATCTTTTACTTCCTTTGATAAATAACGTTTTTCTTATTTATCTTTCTTCATAATCTAATTGTTAATTTAATATTTAATTAAAAATTAAAATTTATTACATTTTTTATAACATACATTTTATTTTAATATAAAATGCCATCATATTTTTCACAAAAGCTAGAAATTTTTATCAATTTACGTATAATTAAGTTGAACTGATTGCTATCTTAAAAATTTAACTGATTGCAATTACCTTCTTCAGTAGTGACAGTTTCAACTGCTTTTGAGGTTTTGCTTGGACCCACTTCGTTAATGGCAACAATTTGAAATTGATATTTAGTATATGGTTTCAAACGAACAATAATGATTGATGTCTGAGAACCCTCAATCTTTACTTCAGAAGGATTGGTATTTCCATCTGGAATAAAAAAAATCTGTATAAATTATAATCAATTACTTCGACTTACATATAAGTAATTTTGATACCTTTTTTACACATAATTATGTATTTCTGAATGACACTATTCCCATTATAAGGCTGTATCCAAGTGAGGCGAACACTTCTACTCCACACTGATACCACTTTCAATCCTTGAGGTTGACCTGGTGGTTCTATAAAGATAATTTCAGATATAATATGATTTTGATACGATTTGTAACTCATGAATCTTATTTACCGACTATTCCGAGACGAATTCCCATTTGGCTATATCCAAAAGTATTATTGGCACTACATATATACAGTCCACTATCATCTCTTGATGTGGTTTCGATATTTAAGGACGATATAAAGCTTCGTTCTAAAGTGGTCAGAACTATCTGTATCCTAATATAAAAATTATATATATATTCATAAGTTCAAAAATTTAACAAAATTTGTTTTAAGATGTACTGATAATTTTAAATATTATATATACAGTATATTCATAAGTTCAAAAATTTAACAAAATTTGTTTTAAGATGTACTGATAATTTTAAATGATTTTATTTTTATTTCAATACCTTTGATTATCGTCAGGTTTTTTATCATCTTTAGTCCAGCGAATAGTTAAAGGTTTGTCTCCAGTAATATTGCACACAAGAACAGAATCTTCACCGTTTCTCACCATTTTCTGTGTGGATTCTAATTTCACAGTCGGAGGAACTAAAAAGAAAATGATAAAACTATATTATCATGAAATACTGAAGTTTTTACATATAGTACAGATTCTAGTTCGTCTATAGCAGAGGTCGGCAAACTTTTGAGACCTGTCTCTCTTAACAATTTAAAAATTATTCGAGAGCCATAAACATATTTTTACAAGTAAGGAAAATTTAAAGTAATAATATAACAAATTATTAAATATATCTTCATAAGTGAAAGAAAAAAAAAATCACAAAAAATTAAGCCATGTCCTCGATCATCCTTTTCACTCCCTCTGTATATCCCCCTCCATCTTCGCTTTCCCTTCTCTGACATCACGCTTAGCGCATCTTAATGCCACGAACTTTTGCGAGACTATAAAACAAATGAAATCACCATTTTGTGAATAAAATTCTTTAAAAATTTTATAAATGATTTAATTTTCATTTTCAGTTTTACTTCAGAGCCATATGTACGAACCCAAAGAGCCGCATGTTGACTCGCGAGCCGCAGTTTGCTGACACCTGGTCTATAGGAATGAATGAGAGTGAAAAGTGGAAAGTGATGTCAAGATCTCCTCTTCATATATTGTGTGAATGTGTAGCTCTTTCAGAATTGATTGAACTCTTCGGGTCACACTTTCTTGCACTGGATCTACTTTAATCATATTGAGAAAAATATTGTCTTTCGTGTGTAAGATGGAACTTTTAATAGAATTCTGTTCTTTTAAGAGTGCACAATACATCATTCTTTGATGAATCGTGCACCTTAAAAGAAAGATGCACAGATTGGATCTATTGTCTATGTTGGGTTCATTAATCGTTTATATATTCCAATTTTTCTATTCGATATAACATTTCTTGATGACTGTTTTCGTATAGTAATGAAGAATACAACAACAAATTTTAACAATCAAATCAATCAGATATTTGATGTCATATGAAAAATGATTGATGATGATTTTTCAGATTATATTTTTTTCAACAATGTATCAAAGTAAAATGTTTATAAAGTTATTTTCAACTCTAACGATTTTAATCTTTAATTCAATATGAAAACTTGTAATCATATAGATGAAACACATATAAAGTAAGATGGAATTTTTAATAGAATTCTGTTCTTTTAAGAGTGAACAATACATCATTCTTTGATGAATCGTGCACCTTAAAAGAATGATGCACAGATTGGATCTATTGTCTATGTTGGGTTCATTAATCGTTTATATATTCCAATTTTTCTATTCGATATAACATTTCTTGATGACTGTTTTCGTATAGTAATGAAGAATACAACAACAAATTTTAACAATCAAATCAATCAGATATTTGATGTCATATGAAAAATGATTGATGATGATTTTTCAGATTATATTTTTTTCAACAATGTATCAAAGTAAAATGTTTATAAAATTATTTTCAACTCTATTTAACGATTTTAATATTTAATTCAATATGAAAACTTGTAATCATATAGATGAAACACATATAAATTAACACATATATTCTAGAATATAAACTAAGCGAACAACAAACGAAAATAAAAAAAAAAATATATTTCTAATAATCTTAAAATTTCGTGGAAATAAATCTTTAGAAAATATTCTAATTATAAAAAAAAATCAAAAACAAATTTAGAAATTATTGTTAAATTTTAAACTGGAAATGGAGTTTAAAGATGCCCCTGGACAAGAGAATAAATAGTGATTACATAATTTGAATAATCTATATAGTTTTTTTGTTTATGCTACTTTCATTACAAAAGAAAAAAAGACATCAATGTCGACCAAATTATACTTATTATTATAGCATAATTTACATATTACATTGTAGTTGAGAATGGATTTCTCCTTGAAGGCCTATCAACTCAACTACAAAAAGTTAAATATAATAAAATTATAGCTATAAATAATTTAATGAGAGAATTTCAAATAGATATATTACCAATTTCTTAAATTCTATAGACCAGTGATAACAAATCCAAAATCTTTTGCGTGCTATGATTGGAAAATTAGCATATAATATCATGACGTGCCATGATATACACGTATCATATCCATGATATATAATTTATGTATAATTCTGGGTCTTTGTATCGGAAATAGAATATTTAAATTCTCAGTGATAACAAATTCAAAATCTTTTGCGTGCTATGATTAGAAAATTAGAATATAATATGACGTGCCATGATATACACGTATCATATCCATGATATATAATTTATGTATAATTCTGGTAATTAGTGTTGTATTTGCATATGACACTAATTACTAAAATGAAACAAATATTTGTTTTATAGTTATAGTTTTTATTTATATTATTTGAGACAAATAAAGGGGTTTAAAATCTAAAATAAAATGTTGCTATAAAATTTTACGTGTTCAAATTAAAATTTTGACGCGTACTATTGATTGCCATCACTGTTGCAAATCGTGATTGTTTGCATTTGCTTCATTATATAATTTTAAAAAATAAAATTTTCTTGCATTTAAGAGGTATAGTTTTTATTTATATTATTTGAGACAAATAAAGAGGTTTTAAAATATTGAAGTTTAAAATATAAAATAAAATGTTGCTATAAAATTTTACATGTTCAAATTAAAATTTTGACGCATACTATTGATTTGCCATCACTACTGCAGATCGTGTATTGTTTGCATTTGCTTCATTATATAATTTTAAAAAATAAAATTTTCTTGGATTTATAATCTTTTTTTTTCTCTATACTTTAAATTATTTTTCGTTTATATAAGAATATCGAAAACATCCAAATAAATTATTTTCAGTCACAAAAACATAGCGTATCTATACATATATAAATCGAATTCGAATAAATAAATAAATATTCATCCTTAAATCCATGATTTAAGAATATCTTCTTCCATATATTTATAACAAAATACTTTTTTTAAAATACTTAAAAATTAAAATTATACCATCATAAACTTAAAAAAATGTATAGTTTTAACAGAAAGAACTAAAATATTTTAAAATATCGTGATTTCATTTACCTTGCACTTCAACTCGAACAGTTTTTGTTAAATTTTCTCCAACTCCATTTGTAATTTCACAAGTGTAAAAACCTTCATCTTCCTTCTTAGCAACAGAAGTAGTTAGAGTACCACTATCAATAATCTTCCAATGACTTTCTAAGACTGGAGAAGACTGTGCAACATTGAATCCTTTCAAATAAAATATTTTAAAAATAAATTATTTGATGCTTTTATTATATTTTTCAATTGAAGATTAGATATCTTATCATTAAAAGTTAATTTTAACTAAAAATACGTTTTGAATTTGATGCTTATTTAGTAAAAAAATATATCAAAAATATTATAAATTTTAGACATGATCAAACAGACAAATTGATCTTAATACAATTTTGATAATAAGCCACAAACTACTTATTTTATTTAATAAATACAAATTAAATTGTAATTTTTATATTTTAGCTAGTTAAAACTATAGTGTTGTCCGAATATTTCAGTGATAATTTTGCAAATACATATGTTTCCTTCTTTTGATTCATCCAAATGTAACTCGATGTTTGTTAGGTTAAAGCTTGACAGTCTCATTCCATGCAATGCCTTTTATTTGGACAAGAAAAATAAAAAACATCCATAAAATGTAACCAACTTTTTTATTGAAAATAAAGGTATTACACGAGTAATTTATATAATTAATTAACGTCCAAAATTATTAGACAAAACTCAAAATAGTCCAAGAAAAAAGTTCAAACTTTTTAATAAAAAATCTTCTTAAATAAAAAAACAGTAATTAAAAATTAAATTAGAAGTAAATTATATAATCAATATCAATAATCTTCCAATGGCTTTCTAAGACTGGAGAAGACTGTGCAACATTGAATCCTTTATAATAAAATATTTTGAAAATAAATTATTTGATGCTTTTATTAAATTTTTCATCTGAAAATTAGATATTTTATCAATAAAAGTTGATTTTAACTACAAATTTTGAATGTGATTTAGTAAAAAAAAAATATATATAAAAATAATGCTAGGCAAAATATTATAAATTTTAGACATGATCAAAAGACAAATTGATCTCAACATAATTTTGATAATAAGCCGCAAAGTACATATTTTATTTAAAAAAATACAATTTAAATTGTTATTAACTAGTTAAACTATAGTGTTGTGCGAATATTTTAGTGATAATTTTGCAAAAACATATGTTTCCTTGTTTTGATCCAAATGTAACTTGATGTTTGTTAGGTTGAAAGTTTGAAAGTCTCATACAATGCTTTCTAATTGGACAAGAAAAATAACAAAATATTCATAAAATGTAACCAATCTTATTGAAAATAAGCGTACAATATTAGTGAATTATATAATTAATTAACGTCCAAAAATATTAGGCAAAAACCAAAATATTCCAAAAAAAAAACTAAAAAATTTTTAATAAAAATCTTGTTAAATAAAAAAAAAAGAAATTAAAAATTAAATTAGGAATAAACTGTATGATTAAAATTGTATTAATTATCGATGAAATCCATTCTATTTAATTTTTCAACCGAAATTCATAAACAATTTGTGAATCCTAATTTTATAAACTTTTGTTCAAAAATTGTAGAACTATATATATATATATAAACAGCCATATTTTCATGCATGGTAGACAGAAATTTTAATTAATTATCTTTAATTACAATAAACTTAACTGTATTATCAAAATATTAATTTAATTAAATCTACCTTTAGTTCTTCTCCATTTTGAAATTGGAATGGGAAATCCATCAGCGTCACAATGAAGAACTATTTTATTTCCTGCTTTAACTGAAACATCGTAAGGTTGTCGTACCCACGAAGGAGGCACTGAAATTATATAATTATGATTAATTATAAATTTTAACAATTCATAAACAAATTAGAAAAGTTTCTTTTAATTTTATGAATCTAATTTTGTTCAAAAATAATAGTAATAAATATGTATATAAGCAGCCATATTTTCTTGCATAATAGACAAAAATATTAATTAATTATATTTAACTACAATAAATTTAACTGTGTTATCAAACATTAATTCAATTAAATCTACCTTTAGTTCTTCTCCATTTTAAAATTGGAATGGGAAATCCATCAGCCTCACAGTGAAGAACTATCTTATTCTCTGCCTTAACTGAAACATCGTAAGGCTGTCGTACCCACGAAGGAGGCACTGAAATTATATAATTATGATTAATTATAAATTTTAATAATTAAAAATATTTATTAACCTTACCTGATACTAGCAGTTTGGTTGTAAGACTATCTGAACCAGCTCTGTTTGATACTATGCATGTGTAGTTACCACTGTCATCGCCTTTAACTGCAGCAATCACTAAATTATTTGAAAAATCTCCTTGACGATGAATTATTACATGTGAAGATTCTGTCAAGGGTTTTCCATTCTTAGACCACTGGAATGTTAGTGGAGGATCTCCTGCACTTATACCACATAAAGCTATAAACCTTTCACCTTCTCTTAAACTGTTTTCACTTACTTGTGGAACAATCTTTGCACTTATACCACATAAAGCTATAAACCTTTCACCTTCTCTTAAACTGTTTTCGCTTACTTGTGGAACAATCTTTGGTGGAACTTTAATATACAAATATAAAAATTAAAATTTAGGTATTTCATTTGAAGTTATGAAACGTATAGCTCTTCGATAACATTAAAAATAGTATTTTTATTTATTAAAATTAATTAAAAAATAACGAAAATGTCTGAAACTATCTGGGTATTTTTAAAAAACAATTCAAGTTCATAAACGTAATTTTGGAAAACATTATAATTAAATGAAGGGATGACATTATTCATGAAAACATAGATGTTATACTGTATATTATATGAGGCAGGTAAAAAACCGCCAGAGAGCATGAGATAACTGAAACTATGTTAAAATGATTGTTTCATTAAGTCTGACATTGGTAATAACTCTTTATGAAAGCAACATACGCGTAAAATATATTTTTAAAAATCAGCATAAAATAAACTTTGAAATTATGCGATCTTTAATATTTTTGGACAAAAAAATTGTATCCATAACTCTAGGATAGCTGAATAATAATAAAAAAAAAAAAGACAAAGTAGGTAGAGTTGGTTGATGATGCCTTTAACTTTTCGTTTTAAAGGTAGAGCGTATATATATATATATATATATATATACATAAACTGTTTTCACTTACTTGTGGAACAATCTTCGGTGGAACTTTAATATACAGAAATAAATATTTAAATTTAGATATTTCATTTGAAGTTATGAAGTATAGAGTTCTTCGACAATATTAAAAACAGTAAGTTTATTTATTTATTTATTAAAATTAATTAAAAAATTTCGAAAATGTCTGAACCTAACTGAATATTTTTGAACGAAAATACAAGTTCATAAACATAAACTTTGGAAAATATTTTATAATTAAATGAAGAAATAATATTATTTCATGAAAATAGATAAACGATATAGTAGGCTTATATATTATATGAAACAAGTAAAGAAACATCAATAGTGAAGTGCAGTACATCACCAAAGATCGTAAGAAATAATTATATGAAAATGGTCGTTTCAGTAAGTCTGACATTTAGGAATAACTCTTTTTAAAACAAATTTTAAAAAATTAGCATAAAATATATTTTGAAATTATGCGCTATTTAATATTTTTGAACAGAAAAAATGGGTTAACTATATCTAGGAGAGTTGAATAAATTTAAAAAGGACGAAATAAGCAGAGTTAAATGATGATGCCAATATTCAGTTTCACAATCTTTTAACTTTTTTCGTTTTAAAAGTATAGCGTAGAATCTGTACATCATAGATATACTAATAAGAACATAAAGCCTTTCTTGCTATATTTATCTATAATTTTCTTTATTTATTTTTATAGACAAATATGAAGTCCACTTATGATTTTGAAAATTGTATAAACTATAGTTTTGAAGAAAACGATTAATGTTTTTAATTAATTAAAAACAATTTTGGAATCAGCATTAAATAAAAAGATTGTTATAACGGAAGAGTCGTGTCTCAAAGACATTTGTTTAAAGACTTCAAAAAAGATGCATCACATAATATTATTGTTATAAAATTAAATCCGAATGACAAATCATCTCTTTCCTATTTTAAACTTAACAAAATTATTTAAAATCAACATGAAAAAGTTTTTAAAACAATGTTATAGAAAAAATGTTTGGCCTTCTAAAATTATTGGCCCAATTGATATGAAACAAGCTTAAAAATTTTACAGATGAATGAATGCATATATCCAAATTTGTTCAGCTTTTCTTATGTTATAAGTGAATAGATGTACTTGCTGTTTTATATATGAGCATCCGAAAGCAATGTAATGTCTCATATTTAAGATTTTCACATTAAACGACTTAAAATTAAATATCATCTCGAAGTAGTTATAAATCATTACTCTAATTTCTCTATTTATAAAAAATGAATGTCTAAAACCATATCAAGTTCAATATAATTGGAGAAATAAATATTCTGTAAAATCTGCAAAGTATGATCTGATATTTAAAAAGATTAATACTACGAATAAGAAAGATTCTTTAATAAAAATTATCTATAGGATAAGATAAAGTTAAGAAGACCAGTTTTACTCGATGGTTTTAAACTGATTGTTAGTAAGAAGAAAAGTTGGCGGGTGAGAGATCAGGGTGGTTAGTTAGAATTGGGGGAGGGGGAGAAAGAGGAGGTAACGTATATGTATATGCATCATAAATCAGGGCGGGCTCAACATACGATCAAGCGGAGCGCCCTCTCAGGGCACCGCTATTTAAGGGGCGCCAAAGGATGCTGGCGCATTTTGTCATTATTATTATTATTATTGTAGTAAGACATAATTATTTTTTACGCATAATATAAACGGTGAGTAGACTGGACAGCTCAAAACTGAGACTTGAGGGGCGCAATAAAAATTTTCGCTCCGGGCGCTAAAAATTCTAGAGCCGGCACTGTCATAAATACACTAATAAAAACATGCAGCCTTTCTCGGTATATTTATCGCATAATTTTTCTTATTTATTTGTACAGACAAATATGAAAGCCCACTTATAGTTTTGAAAATTGTAAAAACTACTGTATGATTTTGAAGAAAATGGTTAAAGTTTTTAATTAAAACAATTTTGGAATCAGCATTAAATATAAAGATCGTTATAATGAAACAGTCGTATCATTATTATTTGAAAAAAATGTTAAGTTCGCATAATACTCTCATGGAGAATTTAAAACTAAATAGTGTAAAAAATTTCAGATTGGATCTCAACGGCATTTTTGTTTAAAGATTTCAAAAAAAAAAAAAAAAAAATCTCAACGGCATTTTTGTTTAAAGATTTAAAAAAAAAAAAAAATGCATCACATGATATTATTATTAAAAAATTAAATCAGAATGACAAATCGTCTCTTTTCTATTTTAAACTTAACAGAATTATTTGAAATCAATGTGAAAAATTTTTTAAACAATGTGTCACTTAAGCTTATAGAAAAAAATTTGCCCTCTAAAATTATTGGCCCAACTGAGATGAAACAAGCTTTAAAATTTTTGACAGTGAATGAATGAATATATCAAAATTCGTTCAATTTTCTTAAGTTATAAATGAAGATACATACTTCCCAATTTATAAATGAGCATCCAAAAAAGTAATGTAGCATCTCATATTTAAGATTTTCATATTAAACGACTTAAAACTAAGTATCATCACTAATTAGTTATAAATCATTTCTCTACTTATAAAAAGGAATGTCTAAAACCATTTCAAGTCTATAATTAGAGAAATATTTAAATTTCCAAAGTATGATTTGATATACATAAAAGATTAATACTAGTGATAAAGATTATTATTTAATAAATATTATCTATTATAAATTAATTATATATAAAATTTATTTAAAAAATCGATCTATAAATAAATATATATATATATATTTAATTAAGTTTAAATAAACATCGTCGAACCTCGGTTCATGAACTTAATTCGTTCCCGAATGTCGTTCGTAAACCGAAACTGTTTTCCCCATAGAAATTAATGTAAAATGGATTAATCCGTTCCTGGTCCCAATGATTTAAACTTTTACAACACTACTTTGTGCACAAGTTCTTAACACAAAACCAATAGAAATCATTAAATCTATCACCAAAAAGATAAACACAACACTAAGCAGATCAAATATAAACGAAAACTTAATTTAGTTTTACAGTATCTGTATGAAGGAGAGTTGATGGCATAAGTGGAAGATGATGAGAAAATGAAGTGTTATTATTTGGAAGGGGATTCTTTTTCTCTTTTTCTGTCTCTTGTCATTACTCGACTCTGCTTCAGACCCACTCAGCTTTGTCTCACTAAAAAATTGTCCAGTGTGATTTGTTTTTGTCTACGTTTTAAAATGTTTCTAAAGTAACACATAGCATTATCATTGAAAATGTTTACGTTGACGGCTTGCGTGTTCGTAACTCGAGATACAGTACGTAATCAGAGACGCTTTGTGTTCAGAAAATTTGTTCGTAAACCCTGTTTGACTGTACTTACTAAAAATATTTTAATTAATTGAATCATCAAGAATGTGAAAGACATTTACAGATTAAAATTTTTCGATAATTTTAAATTGGATTATTTTATACAAACTAAAACAGTTTTAATAACTAATAAAAAGTTTATTTTCATAAAAACAATACGTTGCTTGATACAGGATGCAAATTTCCAACCGTTCACACAAATTTTCCTAAATTATATAATCTACTGAAAACATTTAATATCTTATGTCGGAGTTCTTAATTAGACAAAAATGTTAAGTTAAAAAACTCTGTCTTTTCAAAATTTTTGAATGTACATAAAAATCTCGATGTAATCTTTAAGATCTAAAGAGTAGTTTTGCGGTTCCTGCAAAAAAAAATTATAAAATATTTTGAAAATAGAGGAAAAATTATTATTTGATGAAACGATGTGAATATACTCACATAGCGTTGGCACCTATGAAATTTTTCATTTCTTCTACTACACTATCGTATCTGGGATCGTCATATTCTGCTTCACTTCCGTATGTATGAAGAGCAGAATAAGTCGATTGGTTTTGTACAGGAGCAGGAGGAGGGGCAGGAATCGGAACAGGAGCCGGAACTGGAGCTCGTGGCAAAGAACGTACCATTCCCGTGTTTACCAAATCTGGTCTCTGAGTTGGAGTAGCTGCAGTATAAGTAAATCCACGTGCCTCGACTCCTTCTAGTAGGAAAAACTCCATTGAAGTTATCATCCATTAAAGTAACTGGAGTAAAAAATAAACTAACCTGGTTCTAATAATGGTCTGTCCAATTTGTGCATGCAGCAACAAGATACTAAAGGTAATACGATCACGATAACTAAAGATACAACAACAGGAAGTGTGAAGGAAAGCTGTTGATACAAAGGTTCTCCTTCATCTTCTAAAATAAATATTGTTATAAATAATTAGCATCGGAGTTTACAGCAACCAGTTAGAAATATTTTAAAATATTACATATTACATAGTTTCTTATTTTAGTCTTACTTAATATTATAGTAGTTAATAAAAAAACCGTTACTATGTTTATTATGCGATAGTTAGATTCCACAAACTTTACTTGATGACAGCATCGGAAGTCAGTATTGAGTCTATGGAAGCGGCGTATTACCAACTTTTGTGACGGTATTAATGCGCATGGAACAGTCGATTTCTATGTAAAAGGTAACAGTGTGATAAGAACCAAGGTAAGAACGGTGTTTATTTTTATATAATCGTGGCTTTGGATTTTCAGTTTTGAATAAATATTTTACTGCAATTTGCTTCGTTTGAGGGGCCTTTCGGGAACGACTTAAAATTACAACTCTCTGTCACTTTAGAATAGTTAGAATCAATTGGAATGTGAAGAACATCATTGCGCATCTGATAATCGTATATATTATAGACACGCAGATAATTTACTACATGTTAATATCGTAATTTTATTCGAAGCTTATAGCTTATTTACCAAAATTTTTATTATGTTATGGTAATTTATTGTAGCATCGGGAATAATTTAGCGAACTATATCATCGGCGTAATGATATAAATGAACTTTGGCCTCTCCCTAGACTCAATACTGACTTCCGATGCTGTTGTCAAGTAATTTTCGTGTTTGTGATTTCAATGTTATTTGATATTATTTAAAGAGCTAATAATATACAAAAAAAAATTACAAGTTATAATACAAAAATAGTTTACTCTGATAAGGAAGATTAATAACGAAAATTTAAAATTCCATATTTGAACCATAAAATACTAATTAAATTAGAAGATTTGACATGCAATTTCATTAGCATAACATCTTCTTAAAGTAAAGTAGATTAATGATACAGTAAGTATTGATACTGATAAAACACGTATCGATTTTATCGCTTATTTCTTGCTATTGTTTTATTTTATACTGTAGTATGACTAAAGAAGGTTTTAATGAAGTTTGTCTGACAACTTTCTATAGTTGATTTAGTAAATAACAATGAATTTAAAAGAGAGATGAAATTTTTTGTCAATTGAATCATCACTATATCCAAAAATACAATTATCGCAATGGCGACAAAACTATTATTTCTGTAATCCTATAGTTTGTATCATTTTAAAATGATTATCATTCTTTAAAAGTATATTCGAACTATATCTACACATTAGGTCTATTATTGCATGTATTTTCTTTAAAATATTTTCATCATATATAATTCGCCCTTTTATGTATGTTTGTTTTCAAATTTTTAAGAACGGATTTTGGCCTAATTAGAAGCTAAGTTCATAGTTTAATATGTATATAAAAACAATTTTCCGGCTCTCCAAAATCAATTTTATAGTAAATCAAGTGGTTCTCAATCTGCAATGAATTTGGGATTTCTGGTTCATTAGAGTAATCATTGTGCCTACGTGTATATATATATATATCAGGACTGATCAAACTTCGTGTCGGTATAAGCCACATAGGAGAATCTCAAATATTTGAGAGCCGCAATTAGTTTCTTTCTATATCAATGAGAGTCGCATCAGTTTTTCAAGCAATCATTGTTAAGATTGCCTGAAAAACTGATGCGTGTATAATATATAATGAACAATTTTTGAAACCATTGTTAAGGTTTCAAAAATTGTTTATTATATATTTCACACGCATTTATTTCGTATAGATGCATATTACTTTTTACAATTAATGAAAAAAAATAATAATATATTACTTTTTTAAATTAAATATATATTTGCCCCATATTAGCTTTCATATGGAGTCACATTGAAGGTTTCAAAGAGCCGCCTGTGTCTCGCAAACCGCAATTTCGCCACTGTGGATATATGTCAGAACTATATATATGCACAATATATATAGTTCTGATTACAAATCTTTCATACCTTGTGGGATTTCACTAAAGTTCTGGTTTTGAAAGTTTTTCAATTCTAACTGAAACATTAATACTATAGAGATGTCAAAACTTATACTGTAAATATATTCTACAAATCTTTAATGTTATTAATTTATTCATGGCGTGTACTATTTTAGAGCCTATTAAGGACTAACCAACACTCCTGATGGGATCGTTGGAAGGATTAATTACGCCAAAATCTTGAAAAATCTGGAGAATTGCCTCTCAATCGATCCCGCATTCTTCAAGTATCTGAAAGTCTAACATTATTCCACACAATAACTATATATTACAATCGATCATTATACGAAATGCACTTCAAAAATTTTTTATTTGCATTTTATTATCGAAAGAACTTAACATTATCGAGTACATTGACCCTCGTATAACATGGGAGATACGTTCCATTTTATATGAATTCGTGTTATATAAACCACATAAAATTCTACATGAATCAAGAAATAATATGAATGATATTTTCACTTATTACAATTAGAGGGATGAGAATTAAAGTTGGGACTCATCAGGACACCAAATTACTCATATTGCAATTAGATTGAGAAAATGTTAAATTTATTTACGGTGTTATACGCTCTTTTACCGCGTTATAAAAGCATTGCCATAAGTTTTGCGTTATACAGAACCGTGTTATACACGTACCCCGTTATACAAGGTCTACTATATTTCTAATATAATCCTAGTTCACATGATACCCATATCGGATTATTTACAGAATTCTTGATTTAGTTCACACCGTAAGTTTTGCGTTATACAGAACCGTGTTATACACGTACCGCGTTATACAAGGTCTACTATATTTCTAATATAATCCTAGTTTACATGATACCCATATCGGATTATTTACAGAATTCTTGATTTAGTTCACAATTCTGATAATAATAAAACACGAATATTATGATTAGCATTTCCACCTACCATAGAATACAGTATTAACAAATTATCTCGAGTGGTAATGACAGAAGTTCTTGAAAACAACACTGGCTTGGAAATTATAAGATTATTATATAAAAATAGTATTTAATATAATAAAATTATTATAATTATTAATTGCAGAGGATGCTAGACTGGCAGTTCTAGCATCCTTTCTTTAGTTTTATTTTTTTTTAATTTAAAAATAGAAAATAAAGATTCTTCTGGTATTATATAGAGGTTCAATATTTTCTTTCTCACTAATGATGAACATCTTCAGCCATCGCTCAATAATGGAAACCGATAGAACAAATAATGATGGATAATATCTTCAATAAAAAATAATTATATTTTGAAATAACAGTCACTTTAGTAATTTCGATAGCCGAGTAGGTAGATTTGTAAACGTCAATGCTATGCAATATCTTAGTTAAGATGCTAAATATGTTCCTGAAACCAGTATTAAAAGATTTTTTAATCGAAATGACATTTAACGCTACAGAATAGGGGTTCTTAACCCTTTGATGACTCCAGACCGCCAAAGGATTGTCAAATATGGTCCCATACCCCCTTCATAAGCGTTCCATCATGTTCCATTCACGTACTATCCAAATATAAATTAATACATTAAATAAAATAAATACAATTACCCAGAGATCGAGTCTCATACCTTCAGCATTTGATTCCTATATCCTCAAGAGTATGGATATCCCCGGTTAAGAACCCCTGCTATAGAATAAAATAAAAACTTGGCTCTGTAAATTACCATTAAAATTTCGGATGATAAAAAAGGAGCAAAATAAGGATATGTTCATACTGATGCTGAAAAATACTCTATATGATGATACTAAATACCTTTTAGATTTTAAATGAAAAAGCTATACATACATTCTTGTATATATATTTTATAAATTACAACCAACATCAAGGAAAAGGAGAGACAATTACCGATTAAAAATAAGCGCAAAAAAATGAGAGGAAAAAGTGATAAACTACATTATCTTACTTTAAAAAAAATGAATGTTTAAAGAATGTTTTACTTTTTTGTTTCCTGGACTTTTACAAAGACAATCGTTCCATAAAAATTGGATATTATGCATATAGAAAATGGATTTATGATCGTTATACAAAGAGAAAATTTTATGGTAAATATTAAAATTTCTCAGACAAACTGGAAAGTTTTTGATATTATAATGAAATGAATAAATGAAATATACAAACGCATTATATATCTTATTTCATGATTACTGTATTTTTCAATTTACTAAGGAACTTTTAAATGGATTATTAGATTCCTATTAAACTGTTTTTTTTTATTTTCTGTCATAAAAAATTCTCAAAAATTCTGTTCTTATTATTTTACTGTACATTCTTAAATCATATTTTTAGAATAAACTGATTTAATTTCAAAATTACAAAATTGTTACAATTGACCCTTGTAAAAGTTAATCCTCTTAAATCGTAAACTGATCGACATATGAGGATCAGCTATCTACTACTTATAATACGAATATAAAATATTAATTTTTATCAGTCCAATTTTCGTTATATTCTATCAATAAATTACTGAGGAATTGTAGAAAATATTTAAAAAATGTACAATTATTTCCTACTAAAAAGCTTTTCGATATTGAAATAATTTCCGATTTAGATAAAGAAACTGTCAAAATTTTAAAAGATACGATTTTAATAGAAACTCATTCGCAAAAACCATTTCATAAATATAAGATTTTTTTCATGAGCTTTTGTTTTATCAGCGAAACAAAAGCATAAATCACTTTCCGGTTGTAGTTCACAGTTTTTAATTGCGAAACCAAATTTTTCTAAGTTATTTTTGATTTTTCTTATAATTTCTGAATTTTTGTTGCAGAATCCAGTTTTGTTACGCCTGTTTTAATTATTACTTTAATTGATGAAATCAATTTCAAATCCAAAAGCAGAAAATTACAAAAATTCGTAACAAAAATAGAATACAATCGATTCTCGTTATTCGCGATAGTTAAGTTCTGTAAATTCTTTGCGAATACTGAACCATTGTGCCTATGGGTATAACAGTATTTTCGCCGCTCAGCGAGAATCCGTGAATAAGCACGAAAGTGTCGCGATAATCGAATTTGTGGTTACAATTTTCGCAAATAATCGAATACCATAATACCAAGAATCGACTGTATCTATTATTTCATGAAACCCAGATTAGTACTATTAAAGCACATGTATGACAATTTTATTAAAGTTTTGATTTTTCTCTTCCGAAATATACCTTATGAATTTTATTGAAATGAAAGACATATTTGATGTATATTGTTTAAAATCCACATATTTCAAGATAAATTCCCCTATATAATTGTTTAAATTTCATTAAATATCATAATACACGACAGAGAATAGTATTAATTAAACTTTTCAGCATATATTGTCTAAAATCCACATATTTCAAGAGAAATTCCCCTATATAATTATTTAAATTTCATTAAATATCATAATACACGACAGAGAATAGTATTAATTAAACTTTTCAGCTTTCTTCATCTAATTTAAAACCAAAATAAAATTACATGATTTTACATAGGAGTTTTTTACTGTTTGAGAGATTTAATTGTGTAATCAGGGCATATATAACAAAAGATATCTAGCGATTACCGTGGGTGATCGGTTAACGAACAGTTCGGGTAACGAATACGTCACAGAACAAACTGTGGGTCCCTCGGACTGACAGAATGACAAGTCGCGTGGTAAAGCTGTGGTTTAACATCCTGGAGCTCCGGGTCCCCATCCTCCAATTTTTCAGATAGTGGGTGATCGGTTAACGAACAGTTCGGGTAACGAACACGTCACAGAACAAACTGTGGGTCCCGCGGACTGACAGAATGACAAGTCGTGTGGTAAAGCTGTGGTTTAACATCCTGGAGCTCCGGGTCCCCATCCTCCAATTTTTCAGGAGGGGAGAGTGCGGATCCAGCCTGTTGAACCTCATCCATCAACCATCCGGTTGACCCCAGTCTGTGATGAACTCAATAAGTGGCCGCCGCCAGATAAAAATATCTCATGAGGATATGGCGGCTTAACTATTCTAACTGAATGACAAGCTTAGACCTCGCGCGTTCGTAGACTTATGGGTAAGAATGGAAGAACAGTAGTTTTTCCTGATTAAAATGAACTCGAAGACAACTTAAAACAAGTCAAAGATTTATTAAAGAATATAAGCAAGAGATTTTACAATATTTTGGTGTTAGAATGGCACCCATTCCAGGTTGAGGTCAATATGCTTAGGGATCTCTACAACGACAATGCTATTAATCACTTCCGAAAAATTCTGAAAAAAGAAAGGCAATCGACATTGGACAGGTTTTTTTTAACGGAAAATAAACATAATAGATGAAAATGCAAGATTATGTATGTACATATTATTGTTATTATATATAAATAAACATAGTAAGAAATTATATAATTATTTATTTTTTTGGGGTCTCTAGAACGAATTGATCAAATTCCAATAAAAACCTATGGTAAATCGATGATCGGTTAACGAACATTATCTTGGAACGGATTATGTTCGTTAACCGATCACCCGCTGTATTGTATTGACACATTATTTGATTATTGATTATTGTACAGTACTGGCATAATTTAAAGTACATTCAATTATAATATCAACTTTTAAAAAAGCATTCATTTATTAATTTGCAACACAGTTAACTTAACAGATACTGTGATTGATCTATATGGGAGGATTCCATTGTATCTCTGGAATGTAGTTGAATAGTATGCAATCTGCTTGAAACTGAAGCATTGCAAAAAGATTTAAAAAACACAACTTTTGTTTTTAAGCAATTTGAACGAATATATCAAAATCTAAACAGATGAAAAAAAAAAAAAAAAAAAAGACGATAAAACAGGAAACGAGAAAAGAAAAAAAAAAAAAAAAAAAAAAAAAAGAAAAGAAATAGTTTGTGATTAATTTTACTTTATCCACGATGCCAAAAATTTTTTCTTTTATTGCCTATTTTATATCGATTTTTAAATTTTATGTATTCACTTTTTATTAAACCAAAAAAAATGAAAACTAACTATTTCCTAAAAATCCTGGAATGGAATTTGAGATTCTATTCCGGATTTCTTAATAAAAAAATAAAAATAAAAAATTCAAATTTATCTATCTTTCCTATAAAGAAATAAATAGCAATACTATTATATTTATTTGAACTGATTCATTGTTTTAAATTAAAAAACATTCTTAATATATGTGCAAGGTGGTAATTATTACGAATAAATAAATAAAATTACTTTTTAATTTATTTACATCAATTAATCTATGCAATATTATCAATATTATTCTAAGTTCTTACTTTTATTTGCTGTGAGAAAGCTGAGCACTTCGGTAGGTCCACTTTCTCCATATTCGTTTTTTGCTGTTAAATACATCTGATACTGTACGCCACTTGTCAGCCCTCCTATAGTATAATTGTTATTTGGAGATGGTGGAAAACGAACCATTTGCCATTGACCATTAGTGGGTTTTACATGAGCAACGTATCCTGAATAAAATAATTGAATAATTAAAAAAAAAGAACAACATATCATAGAAGCAACACTTAAAATAATTTTGCTCTAATTTTATTTTAGGTATTCTAAAAATAAAATTGTAAATAAAAATATTTATTTTTTTACACAGGATTAATTAAAATTTAAATTTATATTTCATAATAAATATACTGGATTATGAATAAAATATATAAATTCTATTAAAGAGCAACGGTTCTTTATTAATAATTTAAAAAATAATTATTTATAGATGTTATAAAATACTTAAATTAATAAAGAAATCTGTAATAATTTAAAATATAAAATAATTACCATTAAGAGGAGTGTTTCTTTTTGAAGTCCACAGAATTCTCAAAGTTACTGAATATGGATCAGTAGTTAAAATGGAGATTCGAGGAGTTGCTGGTGATTCTTAAAAAATAAAATATTAATATTTTTTTCTATTTCTTCAAAACTTAACAATACTATTAATATTTTATTAATAAAATTTATCTCACCAACGTAGGAAGTAGTAAGAAGAACTGGTTCCGAAGGAGGACCTAATCCAGCTCTGTTATAAGCAATAACAATTACTGTATAAGTAGATGTCTTCTGAAGATTATCCAAAGTGACTTTTTGAATTTCGTGTTTATGATCCATTTTTACGTGTTTGTACGAATAAGGAACCTGGGAACCTTGACTAGTCTTTTTGTATCCAATATAAAATCCCAGCAACGGTCCATTCCATTGATGTTTTGGTGGTGACTAAAAACGGATTTATTTTATTTGAATAGGTTTAGATTATTAACCAATCATGTAAAATAAATTACCTTCCAGGTGAGATGAGCTGAATCAGTAGATTTTTCAGTTACTTGAAGATCATAAGGTTGGGATGCAGGTTCTAAAACAATTTTAACAAGTCAGTTAAAAATAGATAGATAGATCAACTCTTTATATTATTTGATTTTATACCTTTTAAAAATAAAAATCGATATGATTTATATCGGGTCAATACATATAAAAAATATTTTTAGTAATATCTTCTGTAAATATTATTCAATCTTAATAAAATACGATATATATATATATATATTATTAGGAGCCTTCTATGGAATCAAATCTCTGAAAATCAATATCGAATCAAATATGGCTGGATATCTCTCTGTCTAAATTCATTCAAACTGGATAATATTTAAGCAATATATCCTTTAAACCAGTGTTTCCCAAAGTGGTCTATATCGACCCCCAGGGGTCAACAATGATCTGCAAGGGGTCCATGTCAACGAAAAAAAAAAACACATTTGAAGTTGATGAATTTGCAAAAATTCAATATTAGATAAGCAGGGGGTCTACCCAAACCCGAAAAACATGGCAAGTGGTCTACGAGACAAAAAAGTTTGGGAACCATTGCTTTAAACAAAGAGATGATTAGCTAGTTATGGTTCAGAATCGATCATTTTCAAAAGGTCTAATTCCTTAGAAGGTCCCAATAACATATATATTTCATTCATACTATAATATTTACGCGAGATATTGTCCCAAAATATATATAATTTCTCTTATTATATTCTTAATATTGACTCGAAAGTGATCATATTCAATAGACCTCATTCACTGGTTTGATCAAAAAATATGCATTTTATCCAAATCAGATAATATATACATGTTATGATGATGACAGATGAACAAATGTATTTCATATATACTCTTTATTCAATTTAAAAATGGAGAAGGCAAACGGATATTTTAATATATATAATTTAAAATATAATATAATTGAAGTTTCTTGAAATTAATGATATAAAAGAATAAGAAACTATACATTTTTGAAATAAAGTTTTATTATATTAGTTCGTCCAGTGATAGAAAAGTATCGGCCAGATTTTGATTGGCTCTGTAAGTGGTCGCTGTCACATACAGTATATCTCCGGTGCGTTATGGAGGCTTAACCTACCTATGTAACCTGCTAGCATCATTTTGTGAATACACCGTTTCAGGAAATTAATATCATATCAAATATAACGTGGTGATAATGAACATATTACAGATATTAAGTTGAATAATATATCTGGTATCTGTTTTCATTGTAGTAAAATTTTTGAAATTAAGTAATTAAATTTTACTGTCTATAATTAAATCACCAATAAAATAAATTTAATCAATATTTTAAAAAATTATATTCCATATAATAGAATTGAAAATTGCCACATATTTATTCTGTTTAATCATGTTTCTTTTTCACATTTCAGGCATACATGAATATTCTCGGAATGGTCGTCCTACAAATTATAGTTTTACCCTATTTATGTATTCCATCTTTCATTTTACTGATAACTGTTGGTATTTTTTCATATTTCTTTGTTGGAATTGCAAACGACTTTCAACATTTGAATGGAAAAGGTAGGTACTGTATTAAAAATAATTAATATAAAATTTACAAAAATAATCATATTTTCATTTATATGAATATAATTTCTCTTGTTTGATCAATTTTCTATTTGTGTTCGGTTAATTTAATTAGATTGATTTTAATTATGCTACTGAATAATAGGTGGAATATATTTCGCAGTGGCCACGTTAATTTGAGTCTATTATAGGTTGTCCAACGTCAATGATGAGTCAAATAAAGATTAAAGGGAAAGATATATTACCCATTTTTATTTTTTGATATCAGATGATTCCACAGTAATTACACAAAAAGAATCGCATTATGCCGAATTTTATGTCTTTTGACCAGTGACGACATTAAATGTTATATACGTCTGTATGTTCAAACGTGAATGTGTGGGACACAGTGTCATTCTTTAGGATATGCTAAATTTGTTTCTTCTTCCAATTTACATTAGCTTGAGTTTTTTTAAATCCCCATATCTTTATGGATTTGTTTTTATCTGGTAGCAGTCACTTATAGAGTTGACTACAGCTGGCCAACACTATGATGGTATCAACCGAAAGATTGGAGAAGTTGAATGTTCTTCGATGTGATAACCAAAACCTTTACCACGCGGTCATCCTGCAGACTTCACAATTAAGATAAATATTTAAAGATGTAACAATCATACTTAATATTGATTTCATAATTTTAATTTTCTTTTCATATTTTTAAATATAATAATTTATACTTTCATTTAATTTCGTATTTCTAATATGATACAAATAAAAAGGTATTTGTGCACAATTCCATTAAATAATTACTGAATAAAAACATACGTATGCATAAATAGTTATTACTGCGATTTCCGTCAAAGTTTATATATAATTATTTTTAAAAATCGATAGAAAACTGTAGTTGTAAAAAATACTAAAAGTGGTAAAAATTTTCCTAAAGAAATAATTGCATATCTACTGTAGTTATGCTATATACAATATTTTTCGATAAATTATGTATACAGTATAAAGGAATCGCTGACATACGATTTTAAGTACCTACATTTCGGTTTAAAAGTTTTTTATTCCACGGAATGAAATATAAAATAGGATATTTTGAAGAGTATAAATTTTTAAATGTTTAATGTAATTTCTGAGGAAAAGTAAATTTAAATTATAATTGTATAAACAAAGAATGCTACATTAGGTTTCTTTATGTTAAGATATATTGATCCAGTATATTCTGATAAAATATAATAAAATGCAGTAAACTATTTAATTGTATAAACAAAGAATGCTACATTAGATTTCTTTATATGTTAAGATATATTGATCCAGTATATTCTGATAAAATATAATAAAATGCAGTAAACTAGTCATATTGTATACTAAATACATAATTCAATAATAATAAGTAATTCCTGATATAAGATAAGAATAGAAAATTCGTGTTCGGGATAACTGATTTTTATTCTGATATTATTTTCTTAATTAGTCATTTTCGAATAATGTATAGTTGAATTTCGGACAGCTTACCTTTAATAAAACCAGAATTTTCCGGTTTTCCTAAAAATATAATAATGAGTTAATCGGTGTGGAAATGGCCCCATCACTTTTGAATTTTTAAACGTTTTCTTTTGCAATCTTTTGCATCTCGTTAGCATCTTTTGCACTTTTAATATATTCGTTTGCACCCTCACCGTTTGGCCCCCAGAACCAAAAAAATTAGATGAGTCTAAGCTTATATTTACGTCATTGATTTCATTAATCAAAAATCCCTTCATAACTCATCTACCTATGTATAGAAATACCAGAATTTATTAATTATTATAAACAAAATAGTTTTATTTCTAAATACGATAACTATTATAAGATATCAATCTATACTTATTTAATCACATTAATAATACAACTTATAATGAAAAAAATAATATCGAATTTTAATAATTATTAATCACTTAAAGTACTCAATAACTTCACTATTTTCTTTTACAAATCCCTAAAAAAACATATTCACAAAATATGAATTTTTATGGTAAAATATGAATATCACTCAAAAATTTTTTATTTTCTGATAAAACTTATTACATAAAAAGCATAATATCTATGTTTATTCGATTTCCATAGAAGCGAAAATTTAATAAACGGATTATATATTAATTATATATTAATCCATATAAACGGAAATTTTTAAATTTTCATTATAGGTTATATGATTAAGCACCAATTATTTATTAATCCATATAAACGGAAATTTTTAAATTTTCATTATAGGTTATATGATTAAGCACTATTGCAATACTTTTCTGTATATGATATGAATATACATTTGTTTTAATTTTATTATTTTTTTATCCTACTATGAAATTATTTCTGTAAATTAAAAATAAACATTTACTACTTTGTTTGATCTCGAGCTACTGAAATAATGTTTAGATGAGCATCTTTAAAATTAAATATAATAAAATTTTTACAAATGAGTTTTTTAATACGTAAAATTTTTTAAAGAAATTTCTTTTTAATAAAACTTTTCACTTATTTATTATTAGTTTACTTCAAATTCACGAAAAATGTTTGTATATATAGCAATTTTTTCTCTCCGGAAAAAGTTAGCATTTCTTGATAACTTTCCTGCAAATATTCCGTTAATTGCCGTGAAACCAATATCGCGGGCGCAACATATTTCATAATCAAAATGAAACATATCATTGAGAATTTTTATAATTAATGCGTTCTTTTCTAACATGCAAGTTGTTATTTTAAAAACGAAATCTATTTAATCTATAAATCATTAGAATTAAATGGAAAATTATTACATCAGTAATCCATAAGTAAATTAAGGAACAGCAATACAATAATTTTTTTCACTATTGAATAAAAATAAATTAGTTCAAAACTTCTAGTTTTATTGATTTTTCAGTTATAGGCTAGCTTGAAAAATAACAAAGGCATTAAGTACATTTTGTAATAAATGTTATTTTTCATACAAATATAATTGAATGATTTGTATAATTTTCATGTCCAATATTAAAAATTCAAATTTTAATAGAAATTTACTTGTGTGTTTTGTTGTTTAAATAATCCAACAACGACTGTTTCAGAATATTTAGTGCTTAATAATTTGAAAAATATTATATTTTATTTTGATTAGTTTTCAGTTATAATACATAATATAAATCAGTTACACTTCTTTATAAATATGCTGTACATATTTTAATTTTATTTTAATATTAAAAACAATATTACGATCAAATGAATAATAATGGAAAATGAGCATTATTAAAATGCTATAAAAATAAACTAAAATGAAATATTTGATTCAAAAATATCACCTAAAAATTTCAAATCCTAATATTATTAATTGTTTTGTATATGTGTAATGCTATAAATGTATTACTATAACAATGAAAAGAAAATAATATGAAACAACAATAAATATTTTTGCCACTAATTCCTGCTCTATGAAATAAAAGAAAAATTTCTACTCGAATTTTAATATTTACAACATAGATTTAATGTTTGTTGCTTCATTATAAAATTTTTGATTTAATATTCCATGTAGTCTATATGTACTGAGCATGATTTTCAACAGTTATTCCTTATACATATATTACCAGAGAATAGTTTCAAAACAATAAAATAATGGTTAGGTCTGCTAAACCACTAGAGATATATCGATTTGAATCATTGATAAATTAATTTTCAAATTGGAGTATATTAAAAATTAAAATACTCCCACTAGTATAGGATTTCGCTGAAGAAAATTCGAATTTCACTATAAAAGAAAGCATATATTAAATGCTATCGGCTCCTGAAGAGTTAAGTCGATAATTTTAACTAAAGGTCATTCTAATTTCATTCATTTATTTATTTATAAAATCTTAGATTTATTTAAAAATTGTCAAATTGTTAACTTTTATATGATACAAGTTTGACTAAATGTTATATTTTAACAATTATAATATAGTAGTTAGGGGTTAGTTGAGTATTTCTTATCTAGTTGAATTTAATCTAGGAATCTATTCAAAAGTAGATTTGATAGTTATTTCTTATTATTGATATTTTGGGATAAAATATTGCTAACATTTCTTCACCGAATTGCATTAATAATAAATTATCATACTCTTTATCAGTGAAGGCAGTAGCCTCGTCCAATATAAGAATTTTATTTCGATGAACGATGGCTCGAGCCAGGCATATTAACTGTCTCTGTCCAACACTAAAGTTACTTCCTCGTTCCGATAATTCGGCATCCAATCCTCCCACCAAATTTTGAACAGCGTTCTTTAATTGTACCTAAAAGTGCCAATTGTATATTATATTAGAAGCATCTCAAAATGCAGTTGCTAATTATTCATTTTTTATAATTAATATTTAATTAAATTAATTCAATATAAATTTTTTTTTAAATCTATAATATTATATACAAGGATTGATAGTTGTTTTTATTTCTTTTAATATTTGGAAATTTAGGAATTGTCGAAATCATTACCCTTTCATAATCACCCCACCAAATTTTGAACAGCGTTCTTTAATTGTACCTAAAAGTGCCAATTGTATATTATATTAGAAGCATCTCAAAATGCAGTTGCTAATTATTCATTTTTTATAATTAATATTTAATTAAATTAATTCAATATAAATTTTTTTTAAATCTATAATTTCTTTTAATATTTGGAAATTTAGGAATTGTCGAAATCATTACCCTTTCATAATCACCTCACAAGTACGAGAAATATTTGTTAGTTTATAATCAAAGAATAGGTAGTTCTTAGAAATATAATTAACTTTTCGATATGGCCATTGGATATACAATTACAAACCAACAAGAAAATCAATGGCTATTTCCACATACTTCTTCCAGAACTTTCCATAAATTTTCATCGTCGTATTTATCAAAAGGATCAATATTCCTCCGGAGAGAACCAGAAAATAATAATGGATCCTAAAAATAAATATAATATCTTAATAATCAAATAATAAATATCAAATTTCAATATTTATAATTACATAAACATAGAAAGTAAAATTACTATCCAATATTGTATGTTAAACTTAAAAATATAATAATAATCAAACGTTAAAAAATACAGGAAAATATAAAATAATTCCTTAAACTTTTTTATTTTTGACAATATAACTGAATACACACAATTCGAATTAATAAACAAAAACTTTAAAATACATAAAATATATAAAAATATAATATTAAATTTTATAATTTTTTAAAGAAACATGCAAATAACTAGCAACCCATAGTTAATTGCATGTTTGTTTATAATTTTTTCTAATATAGTAACGTCACAAAAACGAAATAACCATTTATTTTAAATAATATAACAGGTTCTCTGGCAATTATACGCCATATGTAATTCTTACATTTGCATTGTAAACTTAGCCATTTCTACTTAGCAAATTGTTCAAACCGATTCCACCATTACCTAAAAAAGTTCTCTTCATCGTTTAAAAAATATTGATTATACAATAATTCCAATTTAATACGCAAAACAATCATTGATTTTTTAAACAAATTGGCACCAGTTATTGTACCAAGTAACTAACTATAATGTCAGAAAAGATCTTACGTTATTCATAAACATACATGATTCGTACCAATTGCCTAATGATTGAGCTAAATCGATTTTAACTAAATATATTCATTTCTCGATTTACTGCATGAATTATTTGAAATATAGCAGCAGTTATTGTACCAAGTAACTAACTATAATGTCAGAAAAGATCTTCTTAGGTTATTCATAAACATACATGATTCGTACCAATTGCCTAATGATTGAGATAAATCGATTTTAACTAAATATATTCATTTCTCGATTTACTGCATGAATTATTTGAAATAGAGTAAAACATATAATCTCTGTGTTATATCTGTTTTACAAAAAAGTTTTCCTTTAAAACAATTAAGTCCATTCTTGTATTTTATCATATACAAAGATACATTCTATGTTTTTTCATATTAATTTATTTTGAAAATCAACTGCTTTTTTCACTGATTAGTCAATAATAACTTCAAATCAACAATAATAATAATGCAAAAATAAGCAACAATATGAAATTCATTGTGTATATGAATTCACATTTAACGGAATAGGAAAAAAACACACAATGGACCTCTCAATTTAACGAACAAGTTCGTTAAATTGAGAGTTTACTCTTTTTTTTTTGTTGCCTCAAAAAGTTCGTAAATGGGAATGGCATTAATTAACAACAGGGATTTTTTGGGATCGACTAAAGAATTCCTCAAAACGTGTAGCTCGTAAATTGGAGGTTCTTAAAAACGCGAATGTACTATAATATTTATAATATTTATATTTATAACCCAACACAATATTGAATGTGTTACCTGTGGTATAATCGATAATAATAATGCAAAAATGAGCGACAATATGAAATTCAGTGTGTATATGAATTCACATTTAACGGAATAGGAAAAAACACACAGTGGACTCTCAATTTAACGAACAAGTTCGTTAAATTGAGAGTTTCCCCTGTTTTTTTTTGTTGCCTCAAAAAGTTCGTAAATGGGAATGGCATTAATTAACAACAGGGATTTTTTGGGATCGACTAAAGAATTCGTCAAAACGTGTAGATCGTAAATTGGAGGTTCTTAAAAACGCGAATGTACTATAATGTTTATAATATTTATATTTATAACCCAACACAATATTGAATGTGTTACCTGTGGTATGATTGACATTTTATAACGAAGATCATGCAGACCAATATCTTTAGTCACTATTCCGTCAATAGAAATAATTCCTGTAGTTTCAACCATCCTAAACAATGCAGAAACTATAGAACTCTTCCCTGCTCCTGTACGCCCAACAATTCCAATCTAGATTTAAAAATTATAAAATGATGTACAACCGAATCTAATCGTAATAAAATGTATTAACAATAATATGAATTTACCAGATATTTAAATATATTATATCCATTTAATTAGACCTACTTTTTCTCCTGAATTGATATTAAAATTTAAATTTTTTAAAACATATTGCGTGTCACCGTCGTATTGAAGTGAAACATTATGAAATTCGATATTTCCTTTCTGAGGCCAATCGTCAGGAGGTCGCTTATCAGGGGTTGATGTTAGAGATGCTTCTGTAGATAACTTGCAGTATTGTAATATACGTTCAACTGATATTAACTGAAAATAGAGTAGTTAGTTAACAAATACCTGAAAAATTTTGTAAGATTCTGTTGTCATTTGCAAATTGCATTCAAATAAATTAAAGCAGTCCTCCAAATTAAAAAAAAATTGTGGAAGGTTTTTCTTTAGATTTATTAGAAAAACCTATTTTATGATAAATTACAATTTTAAATTTTTTTAAATTATAAGAAATCTGTTATATTTCTGTATAAATTTCCTTATAATTATGAATATTTTTCGTGCCTGAATTACTTATTCAAAAGACAATTGAAGAAAAAAAAAATAATATTTTCTAAAAAACAAAATAAGTCTATTATTAAAAAAAATACAATTATATTGTTAAAAGAAGAAATAGATTAATTTAATTATGGAATAAAATCCAGTATACTGAATTTTATGCCAATTTACATTGAACGATTAATTACAATCCTTTCTGAAAAATATCCAATGTTTTTTAGAAAGGATTCGGATTTGTTTATTTAACTCATCTTTCTTCTATCGGGCGACGCAGCAACGGGTATGGGCGGATCATGGGTATAATATTAACTTCATCAATAACAAACAGTGTAAAAACAACAAAGAATATTAAATCTTTCTAATTTCTCTTCATTCGAATATTAAATTAAATTTATTTATAAGCAGAATTAGGAGATGAACATTTCTGCATATTATCTATTGTCAATCAAGTTTTCTACTTTTCTGAATTAGTCCTTTGTTCACTTCAGTAGTATAATGACACTGTAGACCAGGGGTCACCAAACTACGGACCGCGGTCCGGATCCGGCCCGCGGCTTTCAAAGCTGAGCGGAGTTTCGAAAGTGCATTTGATAAATACCTAAATAAACGATCTACCTGCCAATTTCTTTTTTTAAAATATATGCTTTATTAACTTATTTTTAAAAATATTTTGAAGATTGGATTCGATGGTATTTTTATTATTTTTTTTGAAATATATGCTTTATTAGCTTATTTTTAAAAATATTTTGAAGATTGGATTCGATGGTATTATTATTTTTTTTTATTTTCACTTGCCAAATCGGTTAACTCCATCAGTCACACAAAAATTGCAATAAAAATAACGACTACACCAAGGATATATTATCTTATGCATTTTATATGCCGTTAGATAAATGAAATAACTGTAATAATAAATTCTACAATGTTTATTTCAATTTATATTTTAAAGGGAATTTTAAAAAACAATGTATATTATTTTATCATTTTTCTCTACTTTTCGTTTTGTAGAGTTAACAGATTTGGCAATCAGCGATTCAATTAATGCTGTTATTTTCTTACTCATTTTTGTTATTGCCACTCGCTGATTGAGGAATAATATACTATTTAAATTACTATTATTTTGAAACAGAGTTATAAATTAAAAAGTTGTGTTTTTCCTGTATGCAATTTATAAAGAACCTTAAATTTTTAGCAAGTTTCTAAAAGAATGTAAAGTGTTAAAAAGGAAGCATTTGTTTAGTGAGTTTACGCCATAAATGAAATAAGATTTTTCCATTTTTAACTGTTTTAATGTACACTGAATGTGTTTCGACAACATTTTAATAATAATTTAATACTGATGCATATTTTCAGTAATATAAAAATAAAATTTATAATAAAATTAATATACTCTCATCATTTATAACACATTATTCTAATAATTTTATAATAACTATATGTTTTAGTTTTTGATTAAATTAAAATTTTTCTGTTAATATTAATTTTTAGCCAGCAGTTTAATGTTCAGTCATATTTCTACATCACTATATGGAATTTCAACAATAAGGGCTTTCAAAGTGCATTTGATAAATACCTAGAAAGTGGGCTTTCGAAAAGGCATTTGATAAATACCTAAATAAACGATCTACCAATAAGGGCTTTCGAAAGTGCATTTGATAAATACCTAAATAAACGATCTACCTGCCAATTTCTTTTTTGGAGTTTTATAAGTTGGAATCAATTGAGAATAAATCTTTCGTGTTTTCTAACTGCTGTTATTACTGTTGTAACTATTTTCACCATGTCTTTGTGTAAGTACTTATTATTACATTATAACTTATAATTTCATAATTAATACTTTCATTTAAATTTCAGCAATTACAGGGGGAGAGGTTGGTCTCATCATGACTTATTCTTTAACAATAATGACAATTTTTATTTTTATAAACTTCCATATGATTCTTGCAGAAGGTCAGGTTAGTTATCTTATTAAATATTTCAAATAACTAACTCCTTTTCCAATCAAAAATAAATTACAATTAAATAATATAAAGTATTAATATTATCAAACAATGTTAATACTTTAAAAATATTATTTAAGTAATAATATTATTAAGAAGATAGTATATTTCTTGAGACTTATATAGGAATTCATTGATTGATATTCTTTTATTATATAATATGATTAATTTTTTTCTCTATTAGATATTATTTATCAAACGATTTATTCTCTAAATATTGATTGATATTCTTTTTTTATACTGTATAATATGATTAATTTTTTTCTCTATTAGATATTATTTATCAAACGATTTATTCTCTAAAATTATAATAATGAAAATATGTTAATACAGTGGTGTCTCCCAATTTGACATCCCGCAATTCGTCAGTCTCGTATTTCGACAGGTTTCGCGGGATGGCGCATGCGTGTGCATACAATTGTGTGATATCCTTTGTTATTTATTAGCTGTTGTTGGGCTGCATTGGTGCTTGCCGTGTTGTTGGTTTTAATTTTCACTTCTGCGTTTTCAAAAAATAAATAATTTATACAACTGTACTTATTAGTATTATTTCCTTGAGTAAAATTTAGGGGTAGATTCAATCAGAAATGAGAAGTATAATAACACTCTAGACGCTCAAATATAGAAGCGAAAGTGACGTCACATGACGTCACGGCTGTTGAAAAGGGAAAGGGGTGTATCCCCTAGGGGGTATGACGTTACTGGGTAGAAGCTTAGATATTGTAGATGTTAAAAGAATTAAATCTCACGTTTATCGAAATTTAAAAAAATATATTAAATAATTGTTTTTTTATTGAAATATATTAAATTTTGAATATTGTATATTATATTCAATAATCTCAAGAGTTCAAGTATAGTTCATTTAGAATTCCTCTTAATAAAGTGCAAAAATTCGTTACTATATTTTTTAAAAAAGTCTAAAATCTCAATGTATATAAAATTTAACAAAGTATAAAAAGTAACTTGTAAGCACTTGAATATAGGTCAGAAACAAGTATTTACGATATTAAAGAACAATTTCAATAAAATAGTTACTTGATTCTAATTATTAATCCTAAAATTCTTTTACAGTGCAGTTAAAACCCTTTCGGCAGAAATAGTTACGGTGTTAATTCGTTTCTCATAAAATAAAATCTTATTTCTCCCTTATACGTAATATTAAAAATGAGTTAACACTAAAAATAAATAAAGGTGTATGAAACAAAAAGTGATAATTTAATGGAGATTTTAATAATTTATATTGATCTCGTAATTAGTAAACATATTTTTAGAAAAAAAAATCGCTAGTGCAAACACTGATTTTGTAATTAACAATATACTTTAATTTAAAATATGTATTAAATATATTTTGTTAACTTCTGTTATATATTTAACCTTATCTATCAATCAAAAATATTTTAAAATGAGAGATTTTACTAATTAACCCGCCCTATTAAATTATCCTTTTAAGTGAAAAGGGATATCGCTTTAGCTTGCCGGTATTTTCAAAGCTTCTAATTGATGGTTAAAATGGTCTAAATACTAGTAGTTTTCCCAATCGACTTATTGTCTTAACAAGAAGAAGAAGAATGTAAGACTTTATAATTTGACTTATGGTCTTAACAAGAAGAAGAATGTAAGACTTTATAATTATTCTTAAGTGTTAGCCTAACAGAATTTTTTCTTAAAAAACGCTTTCTGTTATTTAAATATTTTTTCTAAATTGATATAAGACATGATGGCACCACTTTTGATTAAGATAACTCATATTAATTTAATTACACTACTTCATAAACAAGGTGACACAGGTGATTTTAATTAAACACTTCTAAGGTGACTTCTTGGAACATGAATACGATATTCTTTTAACAAAAACAATTCTTTTACGGTTTACTATAAAGTATTTTTATATATATTTCCAATAAAGATTTAAATTTTATTTTTACACATTATAAATCGCAGAACAGAAAAGCTTAAATAAAAATTCAACAAAATAAAAACAGGTATTTGTGATATTGAAGGTTTAAGTAAATATTTAAATTTTATTTTTACACATTATAAATCGCAGGACATAAAAGCTTAAATAAAAATTCAACAAAATAAAAACAGGTATTTGTGATAATGAAGGTTTATTCTTGTTAAGACAATAAGTCGATTGGGAAAACTACTAGTATTTAGACCATTTTAACCATCAATTAGAAGCTTTGAAAATACCGGCAAGCTAAAGCGATATCCCTTTTCACTTAAAAGGATAATTTAATAGGGCGGGTTAATTAGTAAAATCTCTCATTTTAAAATATTTTTGATTGATAGATAAGGTTAAATATATAACAGAAGTTAACAAAATATATTTAATACATATTTTAAATTAAAGTATAACTATTTACAAAAAAATTATATTTTTAAAATAAAAAACAAAAAATTAAAATGTCCATATACTAAAAAACAAAAAATCTAAAAAACAGCAGTTTAGAATTTAATATATTTCTAGAAATTTCTATATTATTTATAGTTATTTTTATTAAATAACAAAAACAGATATTTGCGATCTTAAAGATTTAATATAAAAAAAGTTTAATAAAATATTTTTACTAATTCAATAAAATAAAAACAGGTAATCAATAGATGGAGCCACATGCTCATAAATGAACTCCACCTTAGAGCAATTTTAAAAAATCAATAATTGCTATTTATGATTAATATCATAGTGTATTAAGTAAAGAATTGGATAAAATTTAGTAATTATAATGAAAAAAAATTATTAATTTTAGATGTTAATTATAATATAAATTTAAACTAAAATTATTCTAATCATCAATGTTATATATGTTACCGGCAATGTATGAAAAGCAGGCATTGTATAGAATGCCTAGGCAGTATATAGAATGTCTGGTGTTTTTAGGCAAAAGTATGAAACGATTAATATTTTATATACTTTCTCTAGGCATTGTATATAATGCCTATGCATTATATAAAATGACAGATGCTATTTAGGCAAAGTATAAAATACTTACGCTCATTGCCGGATCTAAGCCGATTGGATCGATTGTACCAATCCGGCTCCACATTGAGGAAAAATGAAATCATGAAAAGACTAATAAACAAAGAATAATCGTTTAGATTTACAATTATAGATGGGCATTTACACCCAGCCTTTGAACATCTAATTTTTAAAACATCCACAAAAAGAAAAATTTTTTTGGAAAAATTGAATGTAAATGAATTTGATTTTATTTTAATCCTCGGAACAGTATACTGAAGTAGATGAAACTCGCATTTTTAATGTAAATATAAGACCAGAAGCTCTTAGCCTTAGGAAATGAGTTATATACTATAAATGGAATTTGAATAACAGGTGAGTATTTTTTAAAACGTGATTTTCAACAAGTGAATCATTAATTCTGTTTAAAACATCCACAAAAAGAAAAATTTATTTGGAAAAACTGAATGTAAATGAATTGATTTTATTTTCTCTTGGAACAGTATACTGAAGTAGATGAAACTCGCATTTTTAACGTAAATATAAGACCAGAAGATCTTAGCTTAGGAAATGAGTTATATACTATAAATGAAATTTGAACAACAGGTGAGTATTTTTTAAAACGTGATTTTCAACAAGTGAATCATTAATTCTATTCTTATCAGGAATGTTATCGAAGGTTCTACTGTTATTATTGATAACTGATGAAGGTATAGCCAATTGTAATAATTAGTTTAAAAACATTTTAAAGGTAAATCATTCAAAAAACTTCTCAGATTTTGATTTTTCCTGGAAAAATATGCAGACAATTGTAAAATGTTCAGCTCATTTAAAAAATATTCCTAAAATCTGCTCAAAATAATCAATAACTCATCAAATAAATAGTTTTTATTTTTATTTTTGAGAGACAATGAATCAATTATATTTTGCACCCTGTTTGACAAAATTATTGATATTTTTAAAGTTCCTTTAAATTTTTATAAATAAGTATTAATTTAATGTCTTTCGTGTATTTTCATATGTTGATTTTATATTGATTTAATCTGTCCAAAATGAAAATCTCTCCATTATGATATAATTATATTATTTTGCAATGTTACTGCAATCACATTTGTCATTTGCTGAAAGAAGTAACATTCTATCAAATGAAAGTGCTTCAGATACAAATAAATTTTTATTTATTGCCATTGATAAGCAAATAAAATATATGTGACTATTTCGAACTCATCGTAACGCCAATTCTTGTATTTTTGAATAGAAACAATTTTTAACGCATATATGCGCCCATATTCCATACCAATAGCTTTAGCTGGGCATTTATGCATCCATAGCAGTCAAAGGATTAAAAATTGCATATTTATTTATAAACGTTACTTATTTTATTTATACATATAAGATCTATCTTATATTTTGCATCCTCTTTGACAAAATTATTGATATTTTTAAAGTTCCTTTAAATTTTCATAAATAAATTTTAATTTAACATTTTTCGTGTATTTTCACATATTGATTTCATGACTCTCTTAATACTTTGCCTAAATAGCATCAGTCATTCTATATAATGCCTAGGAAAAATATATATAATATTAATTGTTTCATAATTTGCCTAAAAACACCAGACATTCTATAAATTGCCTAGGCATTCTATACAATGCCTGCTTTTCATACTTTGCCGGTAACATATAAATTATATTAAATTAATTGTATAACTCTCTTATTACAACCAATTAATAAATTTATATTAGTTTTATCAAATTATGTTTTAATTTACTGATTAAAAAAATATCAAAAAGTAAAAATTATCATAAAACATAGTACTGAAATAAAAAGTTAATATAAAATAGATTGCAGCAGTAATGCAGATTATTATATTCCAAAAGAAATTTATTGTTTAAGTTATTAAAATTTCTTTTGGAATATAATAATCTGCATTAGTGCGGCATTTTATTTTATACAACATTAGTGAATGTTTTAGTAGAGCTTTTTCATTTATAATATTTAGTTAATAAAAAGTTAATTTTCATTTGAAAGGAAAGAAACACTAGACAAATATTTTTAAATAAATACCTAAATATTATATACAGAAATTATAGAATAAAATATTTTTCTTTAAATAAAACATATCAATCAAATTTAAAATTATTTCATTAAATCATACAGTACAATTTATAACAATATAATTCATGAATTATTTAAAAAATAATTATAAGTTATTTTGTATTTTTTCTATGATTATATATTATAAAATGGTATAAATCAAACAATATCATATTATAATGTATTAAAAATGAAGATGGAAAATATATACTCATAAGGGAGATTAAAAACAAAAATCAATATTGATTTGTAACAATGCTATTTTAATTTCAAAATATGCTGTTCAATATACATCATATTATTTTTAAACAAAGATAAAATTATTATTATTATATTCTGTTTACATTATTTTTTTTGTCAACAATTTGATTTCATTTATACAC
>AYEL01079308.1:0-35419 GCA_000484575.1 Olivierus martensii
GCTTAAAACATTTGAAATAATTATCTGAAAATTGTTAAAAATCCAAATATAATGTAAACTTTAAAAAGTGCAAAAGTTTAGAGGGGGGAAAAAAATTCAGAAAGTACCGAGAATCGAACCTACACACTCAGGCCATCTGAACCCCGACGTAGCCACTATGCCACTACAACATGTAGTCAAATTTCCGAGCGTTTGCTATTTAAGTAAAACAAAAAATTTCTGAAATTTCAAAAGCGATTTATTCAGAAAGTACCGAGAATCGAACCTACACACTCAGGCCATCTGAACCCCAACATAGCCACTATGCCACAACAACATGTAGTCAAATTTCCGAGCGTTTGCTATTTAAGTAAAACAAAAAATTTCTGAGATTTCAAAAGCGATTTTCTCGAAAACGCTAGAATAGTGGCCTCCAATATAGGGGTGATTCTTCATCTACTGTTTATGCTCTCTCAGATGACAAAATATCGGCAAAATCCCAGACACATCGGGTGCGATGTTCCCTTGTCAGATAAGAAACAATTTGTTATAGATGTGATAAATATTAGATAGTTTTATCTTAACTATTAATAAATATCTTTTATTTATATTTGTGGTTGTGATACAAGTCATTAATGTAACATACTGTTGCAAAAAAAGGCTAGAAATGTGATATTCTCAGGCACAGTCAAAATTAAATTTATATTTTATAACTGAATGACAAAGACATTAGTCTTGTATTAATAAAAGTTTCATTCACCATCCAGATTTATATTATTTTTCCTTTTATGTTATAAATATATACATTTGTATCAGTTCAACCATTGTTATATCTAATTTTAAATGACAGAAAACTATGTAAAAAAATGTTATTGAACTTTTATATATAATTATATGTATTCTATCATCTTATTTTGATATCAAAATATTAACTGAATATATTATATTTATTAATAGTTAAGATAAAACTATCTTTTATTTATATTTGTGGTTGTGATGCAAGTCATTAATGTAACATACTGTTGCAAAAAAGGCTAGAAATGTGATATTCTCAGGCAATGCACTTTCTTTGAACACTAGTCTATATAGAAAACTGTTAAAATAGTATACAGTCAAAATTAAATTTATATTTTATAACAATGACAAAGACATTAGTCTTGTATTAATAAAAGTTTCATTCACCATCCAGATTTATATTATTTTTCCTTTTATGTTATAAATATATACATTTGTATCAGTTCAACTATTGTTATATCTAATTTTAAATGACAGAAAAACTATGTAAAAAAATGTTATTGAACTTTTATACATAATTATATGTATTCTATCATCTTATTTTGATATCAAAATATTAACTGAATTATCCAAACGAATCTAGCCAAACTCCTCATGGCGGATAAAGTCCGTATTAAATTTTCTAAACGATTATTATTTAATTATATAATTAATTAATTATTAATCCAACAGATGGTGGCACCGTAGCTTAAATTTAATAAAATAAAGTTTTATCTTAACTATTAATAAATATCTTTTATTTATATTTGTGGTTGTGATACAAGTCATTAATGTAACATACTGTTGCAAAAAAAGGCTAGAAATGTGATATTCTCAGGCACAGTCAAAATTAAATTTATATTTTATAACTGAATGACAAAGACATTAGTCTTGTATTAATAAAAGTTTCATTCACCATCCAGATTTATATTATTTTTCCTTTTATGTTATAAATATATACATTTGTATCAGTTCAACTATTGTTATATCTAATTTTAAATGACAGAAAACTATGTAAAAAAATGTTATTGAACTTTTATATATAATTATATGTATTCTATCATCTTATTTTGATATCAAAATATTAACTGAATATATTATATATAAAAAAACAGATAATATTTTAAAAGACTTGCTTACTGTGTTTGAATTGGTTGGTAAACTGATGGAATATAAGAATAATTGGCAGAATGCTGAACTATTGTACTGATAATAGAAGAACCAACATAAAATCCATGATTGGCATCTGGAGGATATTCAGTCCATTTTAGAAAAGCACGTTCAAATTCAAAACTTATTTTGGTGACCGATTTGGGCAACAATGTAAAAACCATTTCTAAATGATGTGGCTGTTCTCTGTCTCTTCCAGGTTGATAATACTGAAATTCTTTTCCAAGTGTAATTTTAAAAATTAGAAAAATGATATAAAAAGTTACATAAATAAACATAGTTACCTTTCAAAACAGATTTCTCCCTACTTTTAACTTCTAATGTGTGAGAATAAACTCTTAAAAACCATGGAATGATTTCTAGATAGATAATTTTCACAGACTGAGTGTGATGATTATTATAGATATGGCATTGTATTCCTCCTCTTTCTACTCCAAAACCTAAAAATTTTTAAAACAGTTCTTTATATAATTATATTTGAATTTCTCTAAGTTCTTCATAATGTAAAAAGAAACTTTTACAACTAACAAGATAAATTTGCAATATGAATCTAATCTAAAATTTATATTTTAAATTAAAAAATTTTAATTCTATCTTTTTAGCAAAATATGGTTTATAATTAATGTCCAACAAAATTCAAAAGTTACAACATAATTTTATTATTATAGTATAAATTTTGTATAGTTAATTAAGAGAATAAATTAACTGAGATTGAGACTATTTTTTTAATGAAAAAAATCAAAAGTATTATATATATATATATATATCAAGCAAGGTAAATAAATATAAATGGAAATATATGCATAAACATGTTACTATATATATATATATAAAATCACTTAGATCATATATTTTTAATGTTTATCAGTAAATATTATTTTAATATAGGGGTCTCCAACTTACAACAGTCCAATTTATAATGATCCATATTTATGACAATAGTTATTTTTGACAAAAATCCTTGCTTGAAAAGATTACAATCATTAATTTTGCAATAATGACTAATCAATTGGAGGGTGAATAGTAGCCAGGATGTAAGCATATTGTGCTTCTATATTAATAGAATATTTGTGTTTAATTCTAGATCACATCTCTAGATTTTCTTAGAAGAGGACCAAATAATTTAATTCCATCCTTCATCTGATTACCAATTTTAATCCCATGTGTGACAATCTATAGTGATTATTAATCAGTAAGAAAAAATAGTAGCACATTTATCTTCAATGTTTCTTTAATTAAAGAGTTTCAGTTCAAGAATGTTTTCTCAAATGTCTGTAAAAAAAAGAAATCACATATAATAAAATAATTTACTTTTCAGGAGTGGATAAATAAATTATTTTATTTCAGTCCAAAGCAACACACATGAATGAATTCAGATCTATATCTCAGAAAATTTTATTGATAGGTCAGACCATTTATTGACATCAATCCATTTATTGCAAAGTCTTACTGATTATCAACATCTGTGGGATGTTCATAGAGGAGCAATAGTAATCAACTAATGATTAAGAAGCAGTGATGAAAAAATAGTTTTTAATTTTACTAAAAATTTTGGCAGATGACTATGATTTATCCTTTCCAACTTTGTTTTTACCTAATATTTTTTCTTGATTTTTACCTACATAAAGTGTTGGCATGCATAAAATATACATTTTCCTTGTTTTAAAGAATACATGGCATTTATTCAACATTACTGTATTGTACTGCTTTTTAAAAAATATATCAAATATTTTGAGTTTTCATAATTCGGAAATCTAACCTCCATTTATATTACTATATCTCTGGAAAAATCATATTCCTAGTTATGATAGAATCAAATTATGGCCAACATTTTTGAAAGTATTTATTGTAAGTTGGACCCTCTATATTTGTATTAAAATCATAAATATAAATTTTATGTTTTACTATTTGGCTTAACAATTGAAATAAAACAAGAATTACTAATATAATAAGATAAAAATTACTTAATTAAGCATTTAATCTCTTGGCTACTACAGATTTTTCCAATTCAAAATAATGAAATGTTACATATTTGATCTGGAGGCTTTCAGCTTAAGAGAATTTTATTTTATCAATCATGAAATAAAGAACTATATGTACCAGTTATAAATCTTGTAGCATGAATAATTGGTAATGTGGGAGGCCAATATATATGAGGTTTTTCATAATTTGCAGCAATATTTACATGGGGAAGGAAAGTGAGTAATTCCTTTACTTGATATACAGCATAATATTGGGTGACGAGCCCTTTTGACGATGTAATTATTTCGGATGGATCAGGAGAGAGGGTAAATGGAATACCTGTCTAAAAATATTTATTAATTTATTTATTAATTGTTAAAAATTTTCTTTTTTAAAATTTCAAAAGTATATACAATAATTAATCATATTTACTAGATTATATTTCATCAAATAAAGATTTTCTAAAATATCTGTTTAAGAAGTTATTTATGCTTGAATTAGCAATTTAAATTTATCAGATTCTAGGAAGTCATATTCATATATTATTCATATAATTAATATTATATATTATTATTGTTATTGATAACCATATATCCAGCAAGGTCGCTGAAAATATCAATTCAGTTCTAATTCCATTTTTTGCAAATGATGAAATACTGTTTTCTTATATCATCAAATATTTAAATTCAATCAAGAAGTTCATTCAGTCAAGAACATTTTTCAGTTAAGTCAAGTTCACAAAACTATATTCAAGATTAACAAAGAGAAAACATTTATAAAAAAATAATTCAGATACAAGAATACAAATAATAATCAAAATAATTTGATTCTTTTGATTGAAGTATATAACACAGTTATTTATAAATTATGAGTAATTTAAAAAAATCAATTTGTATTGCAAAACTTTTATATTTGTTTAAAAAAAATTATTTGCTCTTTTTATTATTGTTTAAATTAATTTCATCTTTGTCAGAAAAATTTATTTGACAAAGATGAAATTAATTTAAACAAAATAATAATAATCTTAGCAATGAGAATATAAAAATATAATAATAATAATTATATCTGAGTAAAAGATCAAAACGCTTAAAATTTCAATAATAATAAAAAGTTTTCATTGGAAACATGAATCATCTTCAGTGTGATAAAAAAAAAATATTTCAAGTATTTGGAAAGAAAAAACATTAAAAAAAGTCTTTAAAAAAATGCTGCAAATATTATAGCAAGTGTTGCTTTCTGGAATTTAAAAATGAAATATATTTATAAAAAGTACAATATATATTTGTTTATGTATGAAAATTAGGAATGCTTTCTATTTTTAGAAAGCATCGATATCAATACTATCAATTATATCATTAACACAGTGTTAATCAGATTTTATATTTTCCAGAGGAAAAATGAAAAAAGTTAATTATACAATATCAATTATATCATTAACACAGTGTTAATCAGATTTTATATTTTCCAGAGGAAAAATGAAAATATAGTGCAAAATGAGGGAAAACATAATCAAAGGAAAGCAGTTTATACAAAATATAGTGCATCTCCGATTTTTTATATTCATATTTAAAGTTGAAACAGTAAAGAATAGTAAAGAACTTGGAACTACCAAGATTGTCTCTTGATAGTCCCGAGTTCTTTACCAAAAGACACTCGTTCCTCTATACAAATCCATATTTTTAAAATAGAAAGTTTTATTTCAAATGTCATTGCTATTCTTTTAGTCTACTATTTTTAAATGGAAACTATATAATTTAAACAGTTTCTAAAATGTCACTTCAATAACAAAATCAGTCAATAAAACACACAATCAAAAGTCAAGTATTAAAAGTTCAAAGTAATAATTTACTCCAAAACAAAACAAACACACACATACAGTCCAAAAGCACAAAGTCAAAAATATTGTTGCTGTATATGTAAATAATAAACTGGAAATTTAATCAGTCTGGTAAATGAGAAAAGCAAACAAATACAAAGAGTGGGGGAAAAATGTATAATAATTATAGAAGAGATTTGTTTCCAAGGTTATCCCACTGCCTGAGTTGCTTTTCATGTAGGCTCACATTTATTCATAAACATTCATTATGAACATCATACAAAGCAAATATTTTATGATCTAGTCATCATTATATCATAAAATGAAGAAATTTCAATTTTACAACATTGTAAATTTTGAAAAAAATTTGTATTAATTTGTATGAAAATAAAATGGGTCCAAATATTTTAAAACGTACATCACAGGAAAATGCAAAACGTAAAATCTGAATTACATTATATCAATATATAATTTCATATGAATTAAATTAATTTATAAAAAATCATTTCAGTTATTTGATCTCACAGTTAGAAAGTTATAAAATCTGATTTTAAATGCTACTGTATATCTTCAGATTGAAGAGTAAATTTTTGGTTTGAAAAAAATACCATTGACATAAAAATGAGAATAATATGACAATCATATAATTTAAAGAAACTTTAATTAAAATTGAATTTACTTATTCACAAATACATTAAAAAAAACAAGAGCAAAATAACAAAATATGCTCTTAAACAATAACAAAACAGAATGCTTCAAAGCTTTGAATATTTGGCAAAATTTAATCATGGAATAAAATCAAATTTTGTTTTATAAGCAAGTAAATCTTTCTGCATAAAATGAATACCATGTTCATAAAAAAACAACAAATTTGATTATGTATAAACAAAAGTATATTCAATGAGTATTTATGCATTTATTAATTTACAGTATCTATTTGGTCAATGTATAAAATTGATCTATATTATTTATGATAAAATGGATGGGCAATATAATGTATTATAGGAATAATAGGTTAAATAAAAAGCTAAAATAATATATAACAAATTACACATTAAAATGGTAACATAGCTACAAATTGTTTATATACATTAACACATATAGAAAACATTGTAAGTAATTAACACCCATGACTTCACTTTAGTACAATATATCATTGTACCAAGATGGAGCCATAATAGATTATACAGTATATCATCGTCTTTTTGAAAATCATTTGACATTTTTTTTGTGTTTTTGAATGAATCTATAAAATTATTTTGCACAATAAAAATACATATAATCAAAATGAAGTCACAATCTAAATTATAATTATGCATTAAAAAATATATAACATTAAGAGGCAATAACTAATGTCATAGATGATTATTTGTTTTTGTTTATTTGATTTTGTGGCACAAGGTCTTCCTGGGCCAAGTAACTTCAGTATTTGTACAAAGAAGTATCATCTAAAAGATCTTCAAAAAAAAAAAAGGATACATTTTAGAAAATTGAATATTAACATAAAGCCTCTTAAGGAAATAAAAAAAAATGAATTAAAATAATTGTGTATTTAAATATGCATATATGTATATATTAAATTAATGAAACAGAAATTGATTTTAGAAAAAACAGATTTCACCTTATTACTTGAAATATCAACGAATACAGTGGTATTAATTGCAAGAGGACAAAGTGAAGGCAATGCTGCTCCAAATAATTTTAAAAAAGACCAATCTGAAAAGATTATTATAATATATTGATTTTAACAATAATAATTAAAAATTCAAATGTTAATTAATTTATTACTTGCATATTAAAATAAATTATAAGCATAAATAATAGAGTATAAAATTCTAATAATTAAAAAAATTTTTTTCCATTATTATTCCCATAAATCAGTACTATGTTGTATGAGAAAACTCCTTTTAAAATGAATTAAAACTAAAATAAATTCCATTTAATGCTGTAAAAGAAAACGTTCATTCAGAGCATTATAGTATGTGAAAAAATAATAATAAATAATTAGCTCATTAAAAATTTATAAATAAAAAGATGTATAAAATAAACGCATAAGATATCCTAACAACACTAAAAATTTAATTGTGGCATATTTAAATATAAATACATTGTATGAAATAAAAAATAGCAAAAATATTAAACAGAAAAAGAGGAAAAAAAATTTTTAAGTTCTTATTAATAAATTGAATTGCGGATTTGATACTGGAATATATTATTAACTTTATTCAGTTTCTTTAGTAGTAAAATATTATTTTTTATTTTAGACAAGAAATTCCATGTAAAAATTGCGCCAGTATCATTGTGATGATAAAATATAATTCAGAATTAAGCATCAATAATTAAAATTTTATTTCTCTGGATTTTTTAAAATTGGCAAACTAAAATTTTATTGAATTTTTTTTTCGCATTAAGCGAACATTGAAGTCATTTTAAATTATTAATAACAAGAAAAAAAAGAATTTAAATTGGATGTAGAAGATATTATTATTATATAATTCATTTATAACTATTTTTAGAAAGAATTTTTCATAAAAGACAGAATTTCATTATTTAATTAAAATCATTTCCACGTTTATGTATAAAAACTTAAAATTGTTATTAATAACGAAAATTGTTAAATGTGGTTTCAGTATGATGTGTCACACCTACTTATAATTTTTATAATATTTTAAATTGGGGTGAAAACAATATTAGTTCGACATGTATAACGGATAAAATCTGAGCAATGTTTAACGGATGCCTTTAGAAAATGGCATTCCTATGATACAGAGCATGACAGGTATACACGAAACATAAGATAATTTTATCAAAATAAAAAAAAAATAAGCTAAAGATTCGCTCATAAATCGTTATAGAATGTAATAAATAGAGAAAAATAATTAATTAAAAACAATTTTAAAAAATGAATAAATAGCGATGATTAATTTCAAACGTATTTAAAAAATTAGTTTGTCAAACAAATTATGAGTTTTGTTTTATTTCATTCAATTGTAAATTTTATAAAAAATATTTTCACTATTTTCCTTCCTTTTTTTCTGTAAACTATTAAGAGCCGAGCATTGGCTAACCTTTATAAAATTATTAAAATTATTGTAAAAATAAAAAATAAAAATAAAAATGAGTTTTTCATGTACTGAGTTAATAGAGATTTTGTAATCTTTCACCTTATTAAAGAGAGACAATTCAAATTAGAGTTATATTGTTACAAATTTATTTTTCCTAGTAATGAAGTCTCGCCCATAAAAGTATTAATTAGACAACCATTAGCCTACAACTTTTATCATTAGACAGCCATCATTTTTCGACAACGTGACTCGCATAAACTGCAAATGGTACTCGAATGTTATTTCTTTGTTCTAATTGAATTAAATTTAATTGTTTTAATAAATTAATCTATTGCCTTTGTAAATTATATTTTATTGCTAATCTTTATCGGTTATATTTCCTTATTCTTGCAATTAAATCGAAACTGTGACTTCGAATTATATTTATAACACAAACATCTCACCTGAACTCAGATGCCGTACTGTGATAACCTATATCTGAGCATTAAAGGCGATAATAATAAAAAAAAATTATATTCTCTATTCGTTTTGGTATTTATATATTTTTAACTCGATAACTTTCAAAAAATTATTAAATTTACTTTCTCTAAATATAATTTTAAATAAAATCAAAAATTTATCCGATAAATTTTATTAAATTGTGAATACGAAAAATTGAGGATCAGCAGACATATGTCGATAAAAATATAATTTAAGACATATTTATATGAATTTTAGTGTATTGTACTTAAAATTCTATATTTTTATATTTTAAACTTATGAATTACATAAGAAAAAAGTAAAAAAACCTTCATTTTTATGATTCTCTTTTAATATTATAGGCCTATTGACATTTTGATTAAAAATATATGCAGTATAAAAAAATATGACACAGTTAGAATCTGATTAAATGATGATTAACTTTCTTTTTTGCAAATTAAACAATTTGGAAAAAAAGAAGAATGTAAGACAATATGATGTTTGGAGCAAAGGAAGATGAATTTCATGTCAAAACCGGTCAAAAACATCGATACTTATTGACATTTTGATTAAAAACATATGCAGTATAAAAAATATGACAGTTTAGAATCTGATTAAATGATGATTAATTTTCTTTTTTTGCAAATTAAACAATTTGGAAAAAAAAGAAGAATGTAAGCCAAAATGATGTTTGGAGCAAAGGAAGATGAATTTCATGTCAAAACCGGTCAAAAACATCGATAGAACTGATATTTATCTGTAAAGGAAACATTCTCTGAAATTTCTATAAAAGTTTAAGTTAATCATGTAGACTATATTTCTGTATGATCAATTTCTTTAAATTTTTAAATTCTCAAAACTTATTTTGAAAATAAATAAATAGATAGAAAAAAATTAAATATGGATATTAAATATCAATTATTTAATAATAGAAATTTTTAATAATGTTTGTAATATAAAATCTGATTAGTTCAATTGGAGATCATTATCCTAATAAATTTTTTATTCTCTGTATGGTTTAATCAGTTTCCACTCGGTGGGCACTAAGCGAAGAGGTATTTCAGTGCCCACTATTGGTCACCCATATCATTGATCAACCGTAAACCGTCGGATGGAAGATGGAAATCAATGAGTCGGGTTCATAGCAAAACAATTATATCCACATCAAAGAAGATGTACAACGTCTTTAGTTAAAATAAATCTCCATAAACGGTAAATAAGATAATGTGTGTGATTGTATATTCAGAAAAATATTGTACAACATTAAAACACCTTTTAAATGAGCGCTTTTATTCATTTGTAAATACTGTAGTTATACTGAATGATGTAATGCAACATTTCAAACTTGCAGCCTGCGGACAGCATAAGATTTTTAGCACTCTTCAATGCAGCCCGCTCTATCACCATAAACATTTTTAACGATCATATATTTTACATGTTTTAACTACTGTACGTAATTCATAAATACCATAATACAATAGAATATTATTAATTTGAATAATAAATTAAATAATATCAATTTAAATCTTATAGTTTCTTTATTTAGAGAATGTAATTAATTTTTGAAAATTTTATCCTCCTGTAAGAGAGAGCTATTGTTTTAAGGCATCAATTTGGATAGTAATTGATTTGAATGTTTTGAATGTAGCCCCTCAACATTGTTTTGTTCCTTAAACGAACATCTCAATATATTGTCTAGTCTCTAAAGTAACTCTCAATAAGAACTGAGACAAAGCTGATATAATTACTGAAAATTATTGTTGATTATTAAGATTATAAAGTGGCAAATAAAGGAATTTTTATAGCAATAAACGATTGCCTTTTTTGCTTTTAAAAGAAGAAAAGGATGATTTACGACCAAATCCTCGAAATCGATTTATAGTTGAAATAATCCATATAAATTCTGTGTAAAACATGCGATTCTTACGACCTCCTCGAAATCGATTTATAGTTGAAATAATCCATATAAATTCTGTGTAAAACATGCGATCACCCATTTTTCCCATTACAGTTTAAAATAAAATGAAATTTTTAGTTTTTGCTGTAATATTGATATTGATTATTTTGATATAATCACATTTAAAAGCCTAGAGTTTGTTTAAAAAAGTTGAGACGAAAAAGACTAACACACGTGAAACTTCAAGATTTCGAAAGATATGTTTTTAATATTCGTAAAACTTCTTCAATTTTCCAATATTGATTTTCCGCCTTCAGTACGATAGAAATAACAACGCAGTAAAAAATAATAAAATAAAACCAATTAATTGGTTTCTAAAAATAAATTTTAATAATTATATAATAACCTACAAACAAACATCAATCAGTAAATATAGAGAGCCTACAAGCAGAGAATGGCCATACGAGGATTAGCCGCCATGTCTTTTCCAAACGTTTCCATATCACTGAGAAGCGGCCAGAAGGATATAAAATGGCGGCTGCAGGTCGGGGTGCGCTACTCTATAAATCTAGGGACTCTACCCCACCATAGAGAGCCTACAGGCAGAGAATGGCCCTACGAGGATTAGCCGCCATGTCTTTTCCAAACGTTTCCATATCAGTGATCTCTGATAAAAAAAGAAAAAATTTTCTGAAACACATTTTAATTAAATTTAACAATATTCTTGTTAGAATATTTTAGTTTATTAACTAAATATAACTTGAAATATGTACAGTACATTGTATTACGAGTTAGGAATTGCTTCATATCGTAAAATCAATTGATATTTTTTCATTATTTATGTAAGTGATCTTATTAAATGACGTAGTTGTTGTTTAACATTGTATGTTGTGTTTATTAATTTTGTAGTTTGTTTTATTAAATTTGTTGTTTTATTTTAAAAATAAAACTACAAATTTCAGATAGACCTAATGACACTGATATTAATTTATTTTTTCTTCATCTTTACGATGTATTGCTTAAATTTTGAAAATTTTCAAAACTATTTTTGTTATTTTAGTTTTATTTTTTAACATCCTTTACAATAGTTTTCTCTAAGAACAGAATATGATGTAGTAAGTAATTTACTACATCATATTCTTTTCTTTGAGAAATTTTGATTTTGTTTGATAAATTTTAAAATTTTTACTATAAGATATAAAAGAGCTGATATTTTAATAAAGCTTTCTGTATATTAGAATAATTTAGTAGCTATACAAGTTTTTTGACACGTTAAACTTATATTAGCCTAAATATACTAGGCCTATAGTGCCAATATATTAAAATCTTGGAAAATTTGGAGGCTAACTATAGTTTATATTCAAAGTTGAATTACTTATAATATTATTGTTATTCTAACAAGTAAGCCTAACTAATTCAACTTTGAATATAAACTATAGTTAGCCTCCAAATTTTCCAAGATTTTAATATATTGGCACTATAGGCCTAGTATATTTAGGCTAATATAAGTTTAACGTGTCAAAAAACTTGTATAGCTACTAAATTATTCTAATATACAGAAAGCTTTATTAAAATATCAGCTCTTTTATATCTTATAGTAAAAATTTTAAAATTTATCAAACAAAATCAAAATTACGTATTACTTATTGCATCATATTCTGTTCTTAGAGAAAACTATTGTAAAGGATGTTAAAAAATAAAACTAAAATAACAAAAATAGTTTTGAAAATTTTCAAAATTTAAGCAATACATCGTAAAGATGAAGAAAAAATAAATTAATATCAATGTCATTAGGTCTATCTGAAATTTGTAGTTTTATTTTTAAAATAAAACTGCAAAATTAATAAACACAAAATAGAATGTTAAACAACTACGTCATTTAATAAGATCACTTACCGTAATTTTCGATAAAGGTTAGATGATAAACGATATATCTCGAAAAACTAACGTTAAAGCATACAAATCCAATACAGAATAGTTTGTTTGGAAAACTAATGGCGGCCTAAGTCACGTGACTGTAAGTGTCCAATAAAAAATTATTACCTCTATGGCCACAATCTGCTTGTAGGCTCTCTAAGTAAATAGATCAAAGCATGACACCTATCTTGCAAAATATTTTGAAATTTTATAATGTAGCTCACGCCATCTAGGAATTAACAATTGAATTATAATTTTTTTATATATAAAACACTCTATTGACTGAGAATTATCTGAGATGCCTCCTAAATATTAAATTATTTGCACAAATTATAATATATTTATTAAATAGTTGATTAATATCATTATCATCAATCGAATTCCTTGTAAGTAGAAACAGAGGTTATCTTCCATCTTAATAATGTGTCATAAGACGAGTTAAAATGTTCTTTTTTTTATTTTCTTTTTATTAATCATCTCACTTCTAGCAGGATTCTTTCCCTCTTAGAAAAAGATGAGGAAATGGATGCCCTCTTATGAAATATAGAAGGCATCCATTTCCTCAGGGGTGGTTTTCGTTAAGAGGGCATAATGGATCTCTTTTATCCTCTCTCATCATGAGAAGAGCATGCCCTTTATATTTCATAAGGATAAGGACTATGTTGACAAACGGATCAACTTATTTATGAAAATCTATGAAACTTCTTCGTTAAAACTTAAACTCCGATTTACAGTTTTTAATTCTTTGTGTTAATGAAATTTCTATATTTTTACTTTCATTTTAATAATTATAATCGAAATAAATAATATATAAAATTTTAAAATAAATTGTAATGTTAAAAATTAGCTATGTTTATTTTTAAAAGTTCAAATATTGAAACAGATATTGAATAGCTGTAAAATATTAAACACCTACATTAGAATTCCTTCTTCCTGATTTGATAAATTTAACAGAAAAATCATTCTTTACAGGAAAGTTTTATTAATAACAGTAAAGTTTTCGGACTTCTGTAAGGCCATCATCAGCTATATAGTCAGAGGCATCGAGGGACGTGGCCGGGCCAGAGGGAAAAACTTTACATGGGCCCCAAGTAATTTTGAAATTATAAGGTTGAGGCAATTTATTACCCCGCTTCCGACTCTAATTTTCAGCACCATCCTTCTACGATTAATTAGATCTTAAAAAACAAATTGTGGGATAATAATCAGGTTCCTGTGTATCCCGTGTATGTCCTCTCGTCTGCCCTGTATATAGTTTTACCACAGTATAATACATACAGTAGCGAAGCTTCGACTGAATTTTTGCAGGATGGCAACTCCTGTGTATCCGGTGTATCTCCTCTCGTCGGCCCTGTATATAGTTTTACCACAATATAATACATACAGTAGCGAAGCTTCGACTGAATTTTTGCAGGATGGCAATGCGCGCGCATACAACTAGCGATCCTAGTGGAGAAGAACTTAAAACAAGTTAATCAACATTATTCCTATGTAAACAGTAGTAGATTTTGAGACGAAATCCAGGTATGTAAAATGAATATATTTAATTATGTGTTTATTGAAAATATTTCTCGTTTAACGTAATATAATATTGTTTTATAGTAGTTTATCTATGAGCGTATTTGTTTTAATAAAAGTAAATATCGATCCGAATATAATTTGACATTTCGTTTGTGGCTATCGTTTTGTTTTAGTACGATTCATTTAGAATTGCCAAATTTTTGTAAATCTTCATTTTAAAAGTTAGTACAATATATATATATATATACTAATTAATATTTTTACTATTCTGTACTGTCCTATATATATTACAATGGAGTAAATAAATAAAAATATATGTAAATTGTTTGTGAAGTTAAAACACTTATTGGACAGTACAGAACAGTAAAAATATTAATTTATAAATACTGTTAAATTAATGTTAGTAGTTTAATATATTAATGATTAGTAAACATTTAAACATAATTAATGTTCTACTTAAAATAATTTATTTAAGTTATAAAATTATCTTTTAAGTAAAAATTAAAAAATTATTACAATTAATGGTATCTTTATGTAATCTTATTCATAATTTTGGGATGATGAATATTTTAAATTGGTAATTAATTCTTAATTAGTACTTTAAATGCATGCTGCCATAATGAAAACATATGCATTATTATTTGTATTAGCTTAATTGATTTTAAACAAAAAATTAAACAAATTATTTAAGCTTAATTTTTCTAAATATTTTAACAGGCAATTAGAATGAGAATTTCCAAATCACCATATTGTGGAGCTATCAATTGCTCCAATAACAAAGGAGCTAATCCAGAATTGTCATTTTTTTATTTTCCAAAGGATCCTGAAAGGTAGATATTTGATATAATTATTTTTATTTAAAGACTTTAGCTTTAAATTTAATGATTTTTGTAAATACTAAATTTTATAAATAGGTATTTTCAGTGTATTCAAATATAATAATGTTTCATGTCAAATTAATAAATTAATTTAGTAAATTGACTAAATATTTCAGATGCAAAAAATGGGTTATAAACTGTCGAAGGGAGGATTTATTGAGAAAAGATATTATATATCTACATACAAATGTTAGATTGTGATGACATATGTTTTTGGATATATTTTAAAAAATGTGTTTAAAAAACATAATTGTAGTTTGTGTAAAGCAATATTACTTTCTGATGGCAATTTAAACCATCAAAATGAAATTTTGTGTTACTTCAAAGCATATGAAAATGCAGCAGATAATCAATTTAACAGACTACATATATGCAATAAAATTTTTTTTGAATTTCTTTTAAAATGTGAAGAAATGTTAAATGAAAAATTACCTGAAATTATTCATACAAATAATGTTGGTAAACAATTAGTGAATATGTTGTTAAATGTAACAGGATTTCCCAGTGAATGCTGTGAGGAAGTAAAAATAAATGTAATAAAGTTTTTTGTAAAATTAAGATTATTTTACATATTAAAATTTACAAATAGAGAAATGTCAAATTGTCATAATAAGAATAAATATGTAATATTTAAAAATCTTGGTTGTTAAAAATATGTAAACTGCAAAAAAATTAAAAAGATCCTTTCTGATTTATAGAATTAATGTATTTTTCTTTTATTGACTGATTTGTAGAATTGATGTTTAATTTAAAGGGAGGCAACAACAGTTATTAAATAAAAATGAAATTATTTATATTAAAAAAATAATTCAAACATTACTTATTTTCATATCACACTGAAGAGGCAGCTGCTCTTCCAAAGGAGTTCGGTTCAATTAAATTTTAATTAAAAACAATTTTATGATTATAAACTTATTTTCTAATCGCAAATTACTCGAAATTAAATTTCGTAGAAAAATTGAATTTTTACGGGACGGAAAATCATTTTAAATTACGTAAGACGAGCAAAATTTGTTTTATCAAAATATGTATATATATAAATATTGAGTATAAGATATTTTAAAAATCTTTAAAAAAATAATGTGAAAAAATAGGCCTTTACGAATGTTTATATTAGTTACTTTTTTTAAATGCAAGTATTGATAAAGTTTGGCGATTAAAATCCTTGTCCTTTAACGAACATTTAGCCTTCACTGTATGATATGTAAGTAAAAAAACAGACTATGCTTTTTATGAAACAATTTAACTTAATAAAAAAAAATGAATATTTCTAAAGACAAAAAATTGAAATTTGTCTCGAAATCTTTGATAAATATAAAGAAAATTAAAATGTCATCTATTTTTTGCGATATACTGCATTTTTCATTTTTGTTTTAATGATAAAATCGGAGTAGATTTCATTTTTCTTGATAAAAATGTTTGGAAAACATTGAGTTAAACGATAGTATTTGCAGCTTAAGTTATTCACCACCAGGCGCAGCACTGTCGCGCTGCATGCAAGTTGTAATAGGAAGTTTAACATTAAGCTTCGCTACTGTATGTGTTATACTGTGGTTTTACACTAGAAGACCGTTAGTAGATATATAGATGTTCAGTTTCTAACTGAAAACCAAAACAACACTTGAACTTGACATCAAAGCAATAGAACAAGATATATCAATAGATCGGACGAATGATAGAACAATCCAAAACACAGAACAAAGTATACTCGGTCAGAAATCGCTGAAGCTATATGTATAAATGAATAATCTAAAATCAATAAATACATTCCCATATGATTTTCTTAGCTGTGGTGCTTATCAGACATCGGTGGTCATGTTTGACGTCACTTCCATTTTATCCGGAATTGAAGCGTCACTTATTTTTACCTTATTTTCATATTAATTAATCTCCAATTAATTTTTTCTTTAATATAGTATTTCGATTTATTCTCAATATTTTAACTTTTCGTAGTGACTCTCTTTTTTTATTTTGTTCTTATTTTATATGTATTTCTAGTTTTTATAATTTTTATTGTAAAAATTCACCCGACTTTTGTATCAATGTTAACATTTTACCATGTAAATTTTATTAAGAATGTTATTCCGTGTACTTTAATCCTATAGTTTTTCTTTTGTTTTGTAATGAGAAACTGAACACTGTATATATCTACCAAATCTACTAACTGTCTAGTTTAAAAGTAATAAGTGGTGATGGCCTTATGGAAGATTGAAAACGTCATTGTTCTTAACTAAAACTTTCTTGTGAAGAGCTGTTTTTCTATTAATCCTGCATAAGAAGTTAATATTAAAAAATACCCGTTGATATAAATTTCGGATTGGAAAGTGCTTTAAAAATAAATAAAAGTTTAGGAAATGAATTGAAGTTTATCATCAATCCAGAATATCACAAGAAGTTTGTAAAAATATATAAATATCTCAAAATATTCCATAAATACTGTATATAGAATTAGAAAAACAATGCGCATTACAATCAGGGTCTTCAACAAATGAAATTTCTTTGTTGTATTTTTTATTGTTTCTTGTTAACAATTATGTTATAAAATTAGTATAAATCTTTCCATTTTGTCTAACTTTTTATGATTCCCCTTGTGTCTAACTTTTTATCGATTTGAATGTATTTTTCCATAACACCTGTCTAACTTTTTATTGATTTGAACATATTTTTCCATAAAACTTTTTTGCCCGCCAAATATTTTGGAATATACAATTTGGCCCACCTAGGCAAAACCACAATTTGGCCCATCTAGGCAAAACTTTGGGAACCCCTGGTATAAAACAATCAAAGTGTCGGCATTCCATGTCTACGAAATGTGGGAAGTCTTTACATCTTTCCTATAATGCACTTTCAAGATAATGTACCGCGTTAGTGTGAACTGCTGAGCGGTTTTTCGCAGCGGAAAAGTAAAGCGGTAAAATACCGCTAGCGCGCTAGTGAGAACCAACTTTAACTCATCTGCTCACTTAGAACCGTTGAGTCAGCTGAATGCAGCCATCACAGATTTCTATACCATAGATAGCCTACTTTCTATTGTTCTCCCGACCTTTGTGAGGCTGTCCTTGAACTGACCGGAAGCCGTTGAACAAAGGAAACCGCTAGGAACAAAGCCAAAGTCTACGTTCGCTGAGTCGTTAGTTGAATACATTTCTTGCTATTTCTGATTGCTTTTTTGTTTTTTTTGCGTTATTGATATATATTGTTTAGCATATGAATGTAAGAATGAGCAAATACGAGGTGATAGAAGGTAGGAAATACTTTTCATTTGGGAAGATTCTACTTTCACTGCTTAAAATAAATCGTTGTTGTTGTATTTACAACTGTATTCGATTTAATAGATAATTAAAGGTATGTAATAATTTAAGATTGAAACAAATTCTAAGCTTAAACATTAGAAATATTTAATAAGCATTCATATTTATTTCATCGCATTGTGGCAGGTAAACTAAAAGGTGGCCTTATATTATTTTGTATTAATAGTGCTATTATTTGATATTAATAATGCTATTTTTTGCTTACATTTGCTTCAAACAAGGTTTTACAGTTTATCATCAACAAGACATATGAATAAATAATGATCAGGAATCAGAAATATCAGTAGTGACTTGAGAATGCTACCATATTGCAAATATTAATAAAAATTATGATAAACCTCACAAATACATCTAGAGAGAAAGATGATAGACTATTTTCTCTTGGTTAATCCAATAGGAAAACTTGAACATTGGATGTTAGACAATAAAATAAATGATGAAACATTGAAACAAAATAATTGATGGACACAAAAAAAGGATAAATCTGTAATCTTTGATAACAGAGAAACAAATTGATTAGAGTTGTGACTGTTTGCCTTTTGTCCTTTGTTCTCTCTTTTATTCAAAACATCAATCTCTATGATACTTTGAAAAAACTGAAACTGAAGTTTTATCTTAATTGGATAATTCAAAACCTTCTCCCTATTGGAATTGGTGACTGATCACAAATCACTTTATAACTGTTTTTCTCTTCATTGATTAATTTTGGTCATTAATTTGTTCTACTAAATAAAATTATCAGAATCATCTTACTTTGGTATTCTTTATGAACTTGATTCTTAAAATTCTTCATTTTTTTAAAATTCAATGTAATTATTCCAAACATAACTGATTACTTATAATCTTTGTTTAAGAAATGTTTATGTTTATATGTAAGAGTTGATTATTATTTATATAGATTAAACACTTTTCTCTAATTCTATATGCTTACTTTCAATGAAATATTTTTCAAATTTAATATTTGAATTGTTCAAATTGTTTTGAATGGGCTTAATCTAAAGTAACTAATGGAATAATTTGACAGCTCTAGCAAGTAAAAAAACACAAAATTTAACTTTATTTTTGTAGAACTTTCAGCTTAATCAAGCCATCACCAGTGGTTGATTTTGTACAAATAAGAATAAATCATTAGATTTCTAATGATTTACTCTTATTCGTAAAAAATCAACTGCTGATGATCGCTTGATTAAGCTGAAAGTTCTACGAAAATAAAGTTAAATTTTGTGTTTTTCACTTGCTAGAGCTGTCAAATTATTCCATTAGTTATATTAAGAAGAAAGTGAAGAGAAAAAGAGTAATATTATAAAAATTTTAATCTAAAGTGTTTTCTATTTTTTTGATCATTAAATAATCCTTGTAAAGGTTCTTATTGTCTGTAAATAAAGAACCAAATTGTTTCTGTTACACTAATTATATTATATTGTATATATTTACTTACTTCTAATCCTTTATTTCTACAAGTTTGTGAATTTCTTTGACTTATATAAAAAGCATTAAAATATAAAGTTATAACATAATTTTCTGGAGCATAGATAAACAAATCACAATCTGATCTATAGTAATATGTCCATGGATAATGAATATTGTAAATAATTCCATTAGAGTGAGTATAATTTTGTGGGCAACCTGGAAAGAAAATATATATTTCATAATTTTAATTTTATCAACAGTCATATAAAAACCACTTGCTTTATTTGTATATCAGAAAGCATAAAACACTACTAGCAAGGAAGATATTTATTGCCATAAAACGACTAACGGACATAACTGAAAACGCTTTACCCTGTTGTTCTAAATTATTCTTATATTCTTAATATGATGAAAGCTGTATACTGAAGAGGGACCAGGAAAGGGTCCGAAAACGTTTTATGGCAATAAATATCTTCCGTGCTAGTAGTGCTTTATGCTTTCTGATATTTAATTTTATCAAATACAATTTAAAATTACACTAGTCAAACATTATATAGCATCCAATCATGATAATATTGTATACTATATGGATAAGTAATCTATATATATATAAAAATATCCATTTACCATACAATCCAAAATTAAATGTATGCACAATGTAGTGCATAAAGTTTTTCACCTATGTCAAAGTTGTTTGGCTGCCTTATACTACTTCAAGCTAATGAGATTGCTTTTTCCAGGCATCCATTTGAACATGCTTAGTGTGGGACGATTCCATTAAGGTTTTATGTTAGAATCGGGGGTAGATAAGTTTTACATCACGTGCTCAAATATGTTGTCAGTAATATGAATTTTGGCTGTTCAGTAGGGAATTTTGTGTTATTAATAATAAACTAAACTATTTTGTTACTAATGTAACATAAATGGTGCACAGTATCGATATAATTAATCAAGAGATAAGTTGCTGCACTCCTCCCTATGGTGTAATGTGGAAGTGATTTTCAGGTGTGAGTGAAAGTTGTTTTCTTTTGACTGTGTGAAGGATTATGTGTCTCATTTTTTGTGTATATATAAAATAACCAACAACAGTTATGCCCAAACCAATCGACAAAAGTATTAGAAAGTTAATAGTTCAACATAGACAGGAAGGGAAAACTGCCAAACAAATTGCTGAAATGTTTAAATTAAGCACACAAACTGTAATAAATATCTGCAAATGTTATGAAGAAACAGGATCCATTTCTGCAAGGAAATCAACAGGTAGACCAAGATTGACAACAGCCAAAGAAGATGAAAGTCTGAGACAAACTAGCAAAAACAGTCCCTTTAAATCAGCCAGGGTGATGAAAACAGAATTTACACTACCTGTCTCCATAGACACTGTTAATAGAAGGTATGCAGTGTTCTAAAATATAATTGTAAACAGATAAGTTTAATTTGCAGATTAAGTTATTAATAAAATATTTATTGATATGACTCGAGGGTTGTGCCGGCAGGGCAGAAGTGGGATCTTTCGACAGGTCTTGCAGAGATTTTGATTTTTTTAAAATAGATTATAGATGATAGATTTAATAAGACAAATTACAGATTTTACAAATAGGTTATAGATTTTATAAAATGTTACGTTTTTTGGCAAGATTGTCAAAGAAGTAATATAGAGCACAATTGGCAGTAGTGACTCCCAAACTATTTTATTTCACAAACGAAGTACTTTCGGTCAATCCACTAGACCAGGGGTGGCCAACAGGTCGATCGCTGTTCGATTTGTAGTTGATCTTCGTAAGTTATCGGACGACTCTCTTACTGCATAATGCCTTCTCTTGACAACTAAAGCCAAAATTTCGCTTTGTTGCGGAGTATGGCCCAAAACAGAATAGCCGGTAGCAGCAGAGCATTTGGACAAAATTCTAAAATTGCCGACGATTGCCAACATGGTGCCTATGAATTGACAGTTGTGAGAGTTGAAGTGAATTATTCAATATGATGCCTACGAATTGACAGTTGTGAGAGTTGAAGTGAATTATTGTGTTTGAGATTTATGAGTAAGTAAAAGAAAAAGACCGTCGCTGCTGCCGGATATCTCCTTTTGCGCTAATGTTGTTTTGGGATATGTGGTTTTGGCTCCTATCTCTACTCTCACCATCAAAGAAAAAATTTCGAAATAGATCGCAAACTCATTGTTAACATATTAAAGTCAATCTTAATTACAAACAAGTGTAGATTGTAAACTCATTCTTAACATATAAAGTCGATCTTAATGACAAACAAGTTGACCACCCCTGCACTAGACCATCTTCAGCATTATATTAACTTACAAAGAATATAAAAAGAACATAATATATTACTGTATTACTTGTTAAAATAGTGTTATAGGCAGTTCATATAACTTTTCAAAACTGATTGTCAAAGGGCCAGGGCAGAAGAGGGATCCTCTTCCACCCTGGCTTGCCTGAGTGGTTCTTAAGTCATACTGGCCAATTGTTTCAGAAACCTAAGTATTTGAACCTCCTCATATGAAGTATCTATATAATGATCAATTATAAATATTATAAAACAACAACTTTATTTTCACCTATTGGCATACTATGATCATAATGAATATGCTATATAGGCAGCCCTCGTTTTTCACAGGGGATGCATTTGTAAAGGAAGAGGCACAAAATTATTCCAAATACTATGGAGTGAATATGGATGTTTTCCAAGAGTCCAAAAAATATATCGCAAAAATGTATTTCGATATGGACTATTGAAGATAATATAGTTTAATTGATATATCCATTTTAATATAGCTGAAACAGTAAGTACTAAATATGCATAATTTTCTGTTAACAGATTACACAGGCCTACAAAAAAAATTTTTTTTTTTTTGGTGCCTAGGATTTTTGAACTAATTTTAGCTATATTTGGGGTGCTGAATCTAAATATGAAATCAGTTTTTATCTAGCTGCTCTACTTTTTTAGATAATTTTTTTCAACTTGCAGTTCTACACGAAATGTACAGTTCTAACTCCATTTTGTGCAGTTCTATATCACATATACAAGATTGGTTCCTGCATATTTGCCCTATTGTCAGTCTGCTGTCTAATTCTCTGAAAATCCACCAGGTGGAGTAAGCATCCAGTAACTTAAGTGACCTTCAACTGAGTTGAGGTTAGTATGTGAATTCTCGCCGTATAGGATAGAAGTTGGCTTCACGTCACATTTGTGTTTAGGAAAGAGTTGTTATAAAGTTAATGTAAAACGTACTGTGTTGTAGATTGTTGTATTTGTGTTGTCGAATAGAAATAAAATGAGTTCAAGTAGAAGAAGTTGTGTAAATCATCCTGATGTGTTTTACTACATATGCAGAGAATACATGTTAAAAGAAAACAGAAAAACTGTTACTGACTTTGTAAAGAGAGCTTATCCTGGATACTTTGGCGTTAGGATTGGGGCACCACATCAGGTCTGTAAAACTTGTACAGAACATTTACGACAGTGGACTATCGGGAAAAGGAAAAATCTGAAATTTGGCATACCGATGGTTTTGGAGAGAACCCAAAAACCACTTCAATGACTGTTATTTCTGCCTAGTAAATTTTACTGGAATCAATCAAAACAACCATAGCAAGTGGACTTATCCTGATTTAGTTTCTGCAAGACGCTCGGTCTCTCACTCAGAGGAAGTGCCGATCCCAGCGTATTACTAGCTACCAGAGCTCTGTGAGGACAATTGTAGTCCCTCTCATCACCATTCTGATAGTATTGAAGGTGACAGTGATTATGAGAGAATGTCATCAATTCCTCAACGTTTCAACCAGGATGAGTTAAATGACTTCACCAGAGATCTCAACCTGTCAAAAGAAGCTTCTGAATTACTGGCTTCCAGGTTGAAGGAAAAAAATTTACTGAAACAAGGAACAAAAATTACCTTTTACCATAATAGAGAATTGGGTCTGCTACCCTTCTCTCAAGAAGACAATCTTGTATTTTGTCACAAAATTAGAGGATTCCTGGAAAAAATGGGTCTTCCTGACTATTTTCCAGATGATTGGCGCCTATTTATTGACAGCTCAAAGCGAAGTTTGAAATGTGTCCTTCTAAACAATGGGAACAAATATAGTTCAATACCAATTGCTCACTCAACAAAAATGAAAGAAGAATATAACACCATAGCTTTGGTCTTGGAAAAGATAAAGTATCATGAACATCAATGGGTGATTTGTGTGGACTTAAAAATGGTAAACTTTCTCCTTGGACAGCAAAGTGATCACACCAAATATCCTTGTTTTTTGTGCCTCTGGGATAGCAGAGACAAAACACACCACTGGGTAAGAAAAAAGTGGCATGAGAGAATAAACATGGACGTTGGAGAAAAGAATGTCATTAATAATCCCTTAGTTGATCGATAGAAAATCATCTTTCCTCCACTGCATATCAAGCTGGGCCTTATGAAGCAGTTTGTAAAGGCTCTTGATAACAACGGATCATGCTTTGCATATATAGGGGAAAAAATACCTCAGTTGAGTATGGAAAAAATTAAAGCAGGAATATTTGACGGCCCCTTAAATAAGAAAACTCATTAAGGATCCTGCCTTCGTAAATTCGATGAATGAGGCTGAGCGAATTTTGATAAGAACAGATCATGCTTTGCATATATAGGGGGAAAAATACCTCAGTTGAGTATAGAAAAAATTAAAGCAGAAATATTTGACGGCCCACAAATAAGAAAACTCATTAAGGATCCTGCCTTCGTAAATTCGATGAATGAGGCTGAGCGAAAAGCCTGGACTTCATTTGTTGCAGTTGTCAGAAATTTTCTGGGCAAATGCAAAGCTGAAAACTATGTTGAACTGGTAAACAAGATGCTTAACAGTTTCAAATCCCTTGGGTGTAACATGAGTATTAAGGTGCACTATTTACACAGCCATTTAGACCGTTTTCCTGAAAATGTAGGGTTTTCTGGGCAAACACAAACCTGAAAACTATGTTGAACTGGTAAACGAGATGCTTAACAATTTCAAATCCCTTGGGTGTACACATGAGTATTAAGGTGCACTATTTACACAGCCATTTAGACCGTTTTCCTGAAAATGTAAGAAACACCAGTGAGGAACAAGATGAAAGATTTCACCAAGATATTAAAACTATGGAGGACCGCTACAAAGGAAGATTGGATACACACATGATGGCAGATTACTGCTGGAGTTTAAAAAGGAACTGTTCCAAAATACATTTAACAGTTTCAAATATCCCTTGGGTGTAACATGAGTATTAAGATGCACTATTTACACAGCCATTTAGACAGTTTTCCTGAAAATATAGGAAACACCAGTGAGGAACAAGGTGAAAGATTTCACCAAGATATTAAAACTATGGAGGACCTCTACAAAGGAAGATGGGATACACACATGGCAGATTACTGCTGGGGTTTAAAAAGGAACTGTTCCAAAATACATTCAAGAATGTCACGGAAAAAAAGCAAGGAAGGTGGGATACACACATGATAGCAGATTACTGCTGGAGTTTAAAAAGGAACTGTTCCAAAATACATTCAAGAATGTCACGGAAAAGAAGCTTCCAAAGTATTCAGTGACTAGTTGGTTTCATTGATGACTTTTTACTCTATCTTTGTATATAATAATATTTGTATAATATAATAATAAAAATTAGGTTAATTTTTTTAAGTATGGAAAAAATTAAAGCAGGAATATTTGACGGCCCACAAATAAGAAAACTCGTTAAGGATCCTGCCTTCGTAAATTCGATGAATGAGGCTGAGTAAAAAGCCTGGACTTCATTTGTTGCAGTTGTCAGAAATTTTCTGGGCAAACACAAAGCTGAAAACTATGTTGAACTGGTAAACGAGATGCTTAACAGTTTCAAATATCCCTTGGGTGTAACATGAGTATTAAGATGCACTATTTACACAGCCATTTAGACAGTTTTCCTGAAAATGTAGGAAACACCAGTGAGGAACAAGGTGAAAGATTTCACCAAGATATTAAAACTATGGAGGACCTCTACAAAGGAAGATGGGATACACACATGGCAGATTACTGCTGGGGTTTAAAAAGGAACTGTTCCAAAATACATTCAAGAATGTCATGGAAAAAAAGCTTCCAAAATATTCAGTGACTAGTTGGTTTCATCGATGACTTTTTATTCTATCTTTGTATATAATAAAATATGTATAATATAATAATAAAAATTACATGGTTAATTTTTTTATTTAATCCATGGATTTAACTTAAAATAGTGTACTGTATATTTCACTAAAATGTACTTTTTATTCTATCTTTGTATATAATAAAATATGTATAATATAATAATAAAAATTACATGTTTAGTTTTTTTATTTAATCCATGGATTTAACTTAAAATAGTGTACTGTATATTTCACTAAAATGTTATATCTTAGAAATTTGAGCTCCTAGACAAAAAATAATACCATATTTGAAATCTGGGCATCAAATTCATATGAAATCAGCTTCAAATACCCTGGCACCAAAACAACTGTTGGCCTGTGTTATGTGAAGTGGATTTGAGAGGTCGGAGAGCTGCCAAAAAACAACTCTTAACTACAAGAAACATGATTGACTGCATAGGATTTGCATATCAGTATCAACAATGGAACAATTCAGAGTGGAGTACAATAGAATGAAAAAATCTTCTGTAGTGACGGAGCTGGTACACCGGCCAAAGGGAAAAAGATATGCTAGTCTATATGTTTATCAAAAGAGAAAGAGCAGGAGATTTTCTGTAAGTGAGTTAGTCACATATGCATTCCATTTTTTTATGTATTATTCTAGCAACTAGTTTGCTATAAGTGATCTTATAAAAATACTTTCCTGGCAATTTAAACACAATATAATATAGCTTGCTTATGCTTCCCGTAATTTTCAGAACAGACTTTCCACAACAACATATATCCATCAGACATTTATTTTTGCTGCTATATGAATTAGTATCAAGTTTTATTAAATATAAAATATTGTATTTATATTTATTTACTAATCAATCTCTGTCTATGGAGAACCTTATACATTATCATACCGATGCTTTCAAATACAGTGAAAGTATTAGAATACGTTTTATTATTAATATAAGTAGTAAAAAAATTTAATTGCCTTCTATAAATTAATATGCAGCACTATTTATACTTATCAAAAATAAGCATACAAGTAGCAATGTGAATTGAACACACAGCGGCCATAACCAATGAAAATTTATTAAGTAAAAAAATATTCTTTTCAAAAAGCTTGCCTTTACTGGATAGTGCTTGGAAATAATGAACGATCTTAACTACAAGATGTGTGCATATACTAAAAAAATTTTGTTATAAATTGTTTGAGGATTGCTTTAAACATGACGTGTTTTTTGTGAAAACCTCAATCAAAACACTAAATGTATATACATATTTCCGTTAAGTGATTCTGTAAGAGGGCAGAGCTTTAAACGTTTTTACAAACATTTTAACTACATAAATAATCTTATGTCATTTCTGATACATATATTTATAATTTGCATTTCCTAAAAAATCAGTTCTAGTCCATCTGCAATAATGTCTTATCCAATTGTAAAGATTGGAAAAAGAAAACAGATGTTTCTTGATAATTTAAATAAAACATTTCTCTTTTACAGTTTAAATGTGTTACTTTTCATGAGCGAAGCATTTTAGTAGTGTCATTCTGACGCAGCCAATTACGACATGCTATTTTCTGTTAGCAAATCATTGATTGCTGTATTCTTTACCATCTGCCAATAAGTTCAAAGTTTCATGCGGTATTTATCATGAACGACCAATGAGCGAAATGAACATACGATAATGATATTGTTTCGCAACAGTATTTATCATGGAAGACCAATGAGCGAAGTGAACATAGGATAATGATATTGTTTTGCAACCATTTATGTTTAAAAGCAAAGGTTATACCTGCGAATGAATTCAAGCAGTGCAACTTTTTGTAATGATGTCTTTATTTGTGTATAGGTTTACTTAATTACTAAAAAGAAGCACTACTCAGCAGGTGCAAAGCAATTAACCTTTAATGCTAACGTTTTCGATGTTTTCACATCATCATCAGGCATAAAAACAGAACATAACAGATTTTTTTACATTGTATTCCCTAAATTATGTATTTGTTTACCGTTTAATGGTTACTATGGTAACTTGCATCATTCTTAAAAACGTATATTCTACTTGTTTTAAATATTTTAAAAAAATCTGTTATGTTCTGTTTTTATGCCTGATGATGATGTGAAAACATCGAAAACGTTAGCATTAAAGGTTAATTGCTTTGCACCTGCTGAGTAGTGCTTCTTTTTAGTAATTAAGTTTAAAGTAATAAAAAAGCAGGTTTTTTACGTGTATATCAGTTATGTGTATAGGTTTTTTCTATGAAAAATGCAATGATACAAGTTAACTATTCTAAATTATATAACAGCTATTCAATAGGGTATTTAAAAACATTTAAGTTGCCTCAGTGGATTAGGTCCTTCATTAAATATGTCAGGCCAAGTTTTAAGCTATTCGAAAACACAGATAGGTATATTCTGTATATTACATAACTAGCAATAAGGGCGATGGAGTTTTATATGTTATTTGTTGCATAGGAGGAAGGGGAGAGATACACCTTCACATTGAAACTATTCAAAAATTCTCACATGAAAGTTTTGTTTCAAATATTTAATTTGGACGATGTCAAAACATGAAAAAAGCTACATAAAAACTCATAGCTATCGTGATGTAATGTCTGCAAACACTTTTCATTGTGAATAAAAGACATTGTTTTCATAAAGCATTATGTTCATCATAACGATACTTTGAATTTATTATCGTGTATTTTTACAAAACATTTGTGATAGCAAACATAAACAAATTTTTGGCATTAAACAACTAAAAGAGGTAGTCAGTTGTGACGAGGGAGAAAAATGTGACAAAGTGCTACTGGGCAAGAGCGGGAGGAAATTGTCATATTCGAGATTAATTTATATAAGGATACAACTTTTTGTTGCTCTTACAGGCTTAAACTTAAGAAGAAATCCTATTATTAGCACAAATGTAGTAGATTTTGGTCTGCTCATTTGTGCTAATAATAGAATTTCTTCTTAAATTTATATAAGTTTATGTATATAAGTTTATACATAATTTGTTTTCTAATTATAGATGCTTTTTCATATTCATTGAGTAATTTCAGAAAAGTTGTCCAATAGCATCCAGGATTATACAGTATGTCATTTATTAGTTTGTTTCTAGATTTAATGGTCCACATAAATCAGAATGAAGTAATTCTCCAATACAGTTAGTTCTTGGTAAAGAACATTTCCTAAATGGTAGTCTTGTTGCTTTCTCTTTTAAACAGGCTTCACATCTTTCATCGTCAATTAGGAGATTCATAGCACTTAAACTTTTCTTATTTAAATGACCCATACGTCTATGCCATAACATTTTATCTTCTTCATCATTTAAAACCTCTATATGATTATTCATTTCATAATTTTTATTTTCGTTTCCATTAATTAAATCAAAATCTATTTGATAAGTTTTTCCACTTTTATATAAGCCCATAAATACATTTTTTTAATTTTTATCCATGCTGTTTTTCCAACAAATATTACTTTTAATCCTTTTTTAGTGAACTGGTGTACTGAAATTAAATTATGGCTGAGATCCTTCACAATTAAAGCATTAATATTAACAATTTTTTGATTATATAAAACTTTTAGAATTCCTTTTCTTCAGCTAGCATTGTTTGCTTATTTGCCACTTTGATTGGTATTGGATGATCTAGTTTTTGAATTGATGTCATCATTGGTCTGTAATGCTTAGTTATTAAGTGTTCTGTAGCACCAGAATTCAAGAAAAATGAAATCTTTATATTGTTACATGAATTTAAACAATAACCATCTTCATGGTCAAATGCTAAAAATATTATTCCTTCTGATTCTGTTGTACTGATTTTAGCATGATACACCAGTATGAAGTCCTTGCCCTCTTTGTCTACCCCAGAAACATGACCTCTGCTTCTGAGGTTTTAGAAATGATTTCTAGTCTCATTTTGTTTATAAGTTAATTTTATTTGGACAATCATTACTTTTGTGCTGTTTTTGGTTACAAGCATAGCAAGTTAAAAAACTAGTTTCTTGAACATTTTTTTGCATTGGTGAATTTTGTATTTTTAATTCAAACTCTAGAAGTCTCGATTTAACAAAATCTAAAGTAACTCCAGTTGTTATAGTCTCTATTGCTGTCACAACACTGTCATATGCATTTGGTAGAGTCAGTAGTAAATAACAAATTTTATCTTCATCACTCATCTTATTACCTAATGCTCCTTCTAATTCATTTACTAGAGGATTAAATACTGTAAAATGATCTTCCAATTTACCTCTTGTGTATTCCAAAGATAACAGCTTTTTCTTTAAATAAATTTTTGTAGAGATACTTTTTCTTTGATAAATATCTTGAAAGGTTTTCATCATTTCTTTTGCTGTTGTTTTATCTTTGACATATTCAATTTGTGAATCAGTTAAACATTGACATATTATTGATTTGACTTTTGTATCTTTTTTATTATAACCTATTACTGTTTCATTATCAGCTTTTTCATCTATTGCTTTGTCGGCCTCTTTCTCTTCTAATAATCTTAACAGTCTAAATTTTCACGGGGTAAAATTATCTTTCAACTGTGGAGCATATTGTGGTATTGAGTACCACTTGAGAAAAATAATCCACTTGCACTGGTTTAAATATTTATTGAAAAGACAAAGAAAACATATTTACAAATAAGCTTATGTACAACTGTGAGCATATTACATTTATCTCTAGAATAAGTATGCTGTATATTGTTTTCATGAGATAATCCAAAGGGACAGGAGACGTGCTTGTTGCTTCCTTATTGGCATGTCAGCAAGAAGAGTCGTCACTTCGAATTTCGACAATGTTGCCAGGTCATTTCTTCTTTGCAATGTTGCCAGAGGATAGCCACAGTACTCCCTCTCCAGTGACAATGTCCGTATACTGTCGTGGAAAGGTGACTCGACAGCTGGAGCGTGTTATGTTGGTGGCTGATGGTGGAGCATGATTAGGTTGAGATAGGGTTTCCCCGGTTATGATGGTAGGAGCAGCAGGTGGCGAAGCTGCAGAAGCAGGTGGAGCAAGAAGTGGAGCTGGCTGTAATGCTGGAACTACCTGAGGTTGCTGAAGTGGTGGTTGGTTGTCATAGACGAGGAAGGCAGGTTTCAGTCTGTCAATACTGACAGTTTGTGTTCCTCTAGGTGTACTAACATCAAAATTTTTCTCTGACTGCTTGATCACGGGAAATGGTCCATCATAAGTTGATTGAAGAGGTTTCCTAGTAGCATTATGACGAATAAAGACATGAGACATGGTTTTTAAGTCAGGATGCATGAAAATTTTTTATCTACAGTGATGCTTAGTTTGCACTGGTCAGATGTTTCTTATATGTTTGTTGAGCTTAACTAGTAGTGAAGGCAGGTCAGTTGGTCTGAATTCAGTGTTGTTGAGAAGGTCTGCAGGTAATCTAATTGGTTCACCATATGTAATTGCAGCTGATATGGTTGCATACTCTGGAATGATGTAAGAGCGAAGTCCTAACAGAACTATAAGTAGTTTTGCTACCCAATCCTCAGTCATGTGTGCTTTTAATGCAGTTTTTAGTATGCAGTGCCACGTTTCTATTTTTCCATTGGCCGCTTGGTGATAGGCTGTGGTTTTAATATGTGTTATTCCTAAGATCTTAATAAGCTGTCGAAATAACTGGCAATCAAACTGTTGACCTCTATCTGTAGTTATGATGTCTGGGATTCCGAATCATGAAATCAATTGGAAAAGAATGGTGTTGATTATAATTTCTGTTGTGATGTCTTTGACAGGAATTGCTTCTGTCCATCTTGAGAATCTATCTATCATAGTGAGGAGATATGAGTAGCCCTGCAATGGAGGCAAGGGGCCAACAATGTCAATATTGATATGAGAGAATCGGGTTTTAACTGTATCATCAGAGGCTATGGCGTTGGTTATATGTTTCTAAACCTTAGTGCGCTGGCAGAGATTACAAGCCTTTGCCCAAACAGTCACGTCTCTCTTTAGTGATGGCCATATATATTGATGTTTCATCATGTCTACTATTCCTTTGATGCCTGATGCAAAAGGTTAAGAACAGAATCAAAGGCCATTTTTTGGAAATTTGTAGTGAGGAATGGTTGAAGTTTGCCAAATGAAGTGTCACAAGTCAGTTCTGTACCAGTTGGCAAAGTGATAGTCTGGAATTTTAGGCTACATGATGGAGATTGTTTAAGATGTAATAGTTCTTCATCAGTAGTTTGTGCTTTGGCTATTTTTTTGAAGTCTAGAGAGGAAGGAAGACAGACTGAATTAATCCTCAAACAAATATCAGCTGAAATGTTGTCCTTCCCAGGAAGGTAACGAATGTCCATTTGTAAATTGACTGATATAATCCAAGGGCTCTATTCTGAACGTCGAGTAAAACCGGATTCAATTTGTGACGTCAGGAGTCGACATGTTTCACCATCAGCGGTTAGAAATCGCATCTGAGCTAAATTGCTATTCTGAACAGTGAGTTTGTGAGATTCGATCTTACATAGTAGCCTGGGTTCTAGGATTGCACATTTCCGCTAGTTTGCAGCCAATAGAAGTGCGTTTTACTGACATCGAGCAACTTGACATCAAGGTTGTAGTTACAACTTAACAAAAAGAATTATTATTAGACTTTTTAAACGAAAAACAGTCATGAAGCAACTCGATATCAAGGTTGTGGTTATAACTTAACAAAAAGTATTATTATTGGACTTTTTAAACGAAAATAGAATTAGTTTTTTACGATAAAGGACAGGCAATGTTTATGAGAGAAAGTGATCAAATTATTTTATTGATAGCCTTACTAACCTCACTTATGTATCGAATGACTAATGAAGATCTTGAGCTATTGTTTCTAGATAAGAGCATGCAACATAAAACCTCAAAGCAATTAGAACCTGTTAATTAAAAAGTAAATAAGTCCATGAATTCCGTGTGTGTGTGTGTGTGTTCGTGAACCGAAGCATCGTTCGTAAAGCGAAGCAAAATTGTTCACAAATGTGTTCGTAGACCGTGAGCTCGTGATCCGAGGTATCACTGTATTCTTTGTAATAAAATATAAAAAAAAAAGCATCGTTCGTAAAGCGAAGCAAAATTTGTTCGCAAATGGTGTTCGTGATTTGTTTGTGAACCGAGACGTTCGTGATCCGAGGTATCACTGTAGTAGGGAATTGTCATCCGAGGTATCACTGTATTTTTTATTACTATGCTGTAAAATATTGATCTTTATCTTTGGAAAATTGCTAAATCTGAAATTGTATAACTTTGGATTGTATAAGCAGTTTCACAATATTAATGCTAATGATATATTGATGCAATATATGCCATTTCTAAAAGTTTCACTGTAAATATTTTATCTATCTAATGTATTATTTTTCATATAAACATTAAAATAACAATCAATATCTAAAATTAATTGCATGTATACAAAATGGAATGAAAAACTTCTGGCATTGTAAAAATATATATCAATTTCTTGGTAAATGAAAATAATTGGGATCAAAATTTTTATATAATTGAAATTTTATGTCAGAAAAATATTTTTACAAAAAATTCTGAAATAAAAAATTCTTGAGGTTATGTGGATTATGAAGATTACACTTTCATGATATCATGGACCTATATCCTTATTAAAAGTACATCAAAAATCTAGTTTGCCATTATCTATGTTAATGATACTTGGATTACAGTAGCTTAATTTAAGCCTGACTATAATACACTAGTGTTCAAAGGAAGAGCATAAGCTGAAAATTTCACATATCTAACCCCCTTTTTTGTGATGGTATATTAATGACTATAGTCGACAACAACATCATGAGTCAGTATTGAGTGTATGGGAGCAATCTATTCACAAGTTTGTAACAGTGTATTAAGGCGCGGAACAGTCGATTTTAGTTTAAAGGGTAATACCACTGGTAAGAAGACATCCTTTCCGGGAAGTGTGCATATTTTCGCATTGTTAAAATGTGATATAAATATATCCCACAAAGTTTTCTAACAGATCATTTTGTTGCAAAATAATCTTAATAAAATCATATTATTCTTCCTGAAAACTCTCTAATTGTTGCAATTAAATGGCAATTTACTGTAATTTTGTAATTAGTTTAGTGCACTATATAGTCTTACGTAGTGACACAAACGAACTTCAACTCTCCCATACACTCAATACTGACTCATGATGTTGGTGTCGACTATAGCATCATAACTAATTAATAGTTACCAAATCAACAGCATATTGCTTGTTTCCCATCTGAGTCATGCAGCTTGAATTTCTTAGAAAATAATTTGACTTTCATTATTCAGTGGTCATTTGAAATACTCCCAATACTAATTTAATTGAGTCCTTTTTTTGTGTGGTGAGGTGTACTTGCAGCTCAACATCTTAGGATGATGGGCTGCAAGTACATGTCACACACAATTCAATTAAATTAGTATCAGGAGCATTTCAAATGACCTCGGAACAGTGGAAGTCAAATTATTTTCTCATGAGAAGAAATTCAAGTTCCATGACTCACAAGGGAATATCGCACCCAATGTGTCTGGGATTTTGCCCATATTTTGTCATCTAAAAGAGCATAAACAGTAGATGAAGAATCACCCCTATATTGGGGACCACTACTTTAGCATTTTTGAGAAAATCGCTTTTGAAATTTCAGAAATTTTTGTTTTACTTAAATAACTAATGTCAGAAATTTGAATACCTGTTGCAGTGGCGTAGTGGCTACGTCGGGGTTCCAACGGTCTGAGGGTGTAGGATCAATTCTCGGTATTTTCTGAATTTTTTTTCCTCTCTAAACTTTTGCACTTTTTAAAGTTTACATTATATTTGGATTTTTAACAATTTTCAGATAATTATTTCAAATGTTTTAAGCAATTTATAAATATTACATACAATAGTAGGACATAACTCTTCACAATAATTATAAAGTGTATTCTGGAATATAACTATAGATTATTAGCGATGTTTACTTCTTTCACCAAGTAAAGAATTTTATATCACGTTTACAAAACTGTCCTTATTTATTAGAAGTAAAAAGAAAAATAACATCCAGAGAAGATGCAATCAAAATTCATTCGTTAATCCATTATCAATTGTCAGCACCAATTATCATGATATGTTAAAATATGCTTGGTATGCAGCAAAATTAGTTGAAAAAAA
>AYEL01079310.1:0-13727 GCA_000484575.1 Olivierus martensii
AAAAAGAAGCACTACTCAGCAGGTGCAAAGCAATTAACCTTTAATGCTAACGTTTTCGATGTTTTCACATCATCATCAGGCATAAAAACAGAACATAACAGATTTTTTTACATTGTATTCCCTAAATTATGTATTTGTTTACCGTTTAATGGTTACTATGGTAACTTGCATCATTCTTAAAAACGTATATTCTACTTGTTTTAAATATTTTAAAAAAATCTGTTATGTTCTGTTTTTATGCCTGATGATGATGTGAAAACATCAAAAACGTTAGCATTAAAGGTTAATTGCTTTGCACCTGCTGAGTAGTGCTTCTTTTTAGTAATTAAGTTTAAAGTAATAAAAAAGCAGGTTTTTTACGTGTATATCAGTTATGTGTATAGGTTTTTTCTATGAAAAATGCAATGATACAAGTTAACTATTCTAAATTATATAACACATTTACCTCTTTTATAACAAGCTTTTTAAAATTTTGTTTCCAATATTTTTGATTTTGTATCTGTAATAATTTTGGAAATAATATATATTTATGCATAAATTTATTATGCCACAAATAAATGCCAATTAAGATATTTGATTTTAATTTTCTGTTTGAATCTAGTTAGAAAACTAGATTCAAATAGAAAATTATAGATATTCTTCCATTAATACAAAGTAGAGAACAATATAAAGTTCTAGAACAGGGGGTTCCCAACCTGGGATATTAGAAGCTTGTCCAGGGTGTACGGTGAATAGCAGGTAAATAAGTATATCCTGATATTAATATATTTCAAAAAAAAATTATCATCAACATTTTCGGGCTATTCCAGTGAGGCTGCATAGATTTTTTTCTCACTTCAGGATCTGATAACTCAAAATACACGGTTAAGATTCAAGATAGCTAATAAAATTGCTAGATCGGCGCCCCCTCGAGGTTCGCTTCTGCGTTTTCTGCACTTCCTGCGCATGCGCATGGGAACGGGATAATATACTAAAAGTCAAGAGGGTACGAGGACCAAAAAGGTTGAGTAACTACGGATATCCATAGTGTTGGCTGTCAAATGAAGGATAGGTTTAACAATTTAGAGTCAGAATATGTGGAAATGAGACCTGAAACAAAGATCCACAATTATTGATAAAAATGTTTTCTTTAAAATTATTTTTTTTTTCAGAAATAATTAAAATCATATTAATTATATACTATATATCAAATAACAAATTAAATTTTGAATTATTTCAATAAATTTATAGTGATTATTATTTTACTCTTTAATATCTAATTTTCAAATATTATTTTTGTTAAATGGACCGTTTATTTTGAAAGTGGTGCAAGTCCATTTTTTAAAAAACTGAAATATTACATTAATTTACCGGTTAGTGTAAATTTTTTATTTATATAATATCTCATTGTTTTAAAAAAATGGACTTACATTACTTTCAAAATAAACGGTCCAAATATTTCTGCACTAGCTATTTTCGGCTTATTTTAGCTCTTTTTTACCTCGTTAGAAAATTTGTGAAAATATTAATATTGTACTTGTTTGGGAAAATATCTGTCATTATTTATATCAAAATTTATTGCAATTATAAACATTATATTTTAAATTTACAAATTTTTGCTTATTTTTTATTTAATGATATTAGTTTAAAAATATATACATACATACATATATATATATATGTTTTATTATTATCATAGATATGGTTTCAAAATCGTCGGATGAAAGAAAAACGAACTAGTAAATGCTCTTGGAATTTCTGGAATAATCCTTATGGACAACCTCCAGTGTTCACTGGACATCCTATAATGCCTCCTTATTATTCATTTTCACCTTCGGTTTTCTATAATTATCCGCAACTTACATCTTCGAGATATGAACTGGGATATATTCCATTGGAAAAATGTACAAATCCGGAAGAATCGAACTCGAGGAATTTCGTAGAAACTTTTGCAGAAAATTCAACCTCAGTCGTGCAAGTGGAAAATATGGAAGATAAATCTTTACATCTATTTAGACCGTATCTATAAACATATATACATAGAAATTTTATGACGGAAATTTATATATAATCTGTAATTTTTAAATTCGAAATTATAAATATTGTATATATACTTTAAATTATACGTGTAAATTTATATCTTTTGTATCCAGTTTTATATCATTATTCTGTTTCAATAACAATGTTGATTGTTTTAATAAAAATAACTGTTTCCATAAGTGTAATGATTTGCATATTTTTATATAAATGACATTGATAATATGATAGCTAATGATTTCTCTCTTAAAATTTATTTGTATGAGAGATTATCGAAGAGAAAATATAAGATTTTATATTTATTGGATAGTTAAGTTTGAAGCGAAGTGTAAATTGGGCATATGAATGATTAAATATGGGATAGGAAAGTTGAGGAAAGAGAGGAGAGAATATATGAAGATATTATGAATTTGGCATATGAAGAAGAATTATGGAGGAAGTGGTATAATGCTTAAGAATAGATATGTAGTTTGATTAATAATATATGAGAACTTGCCACTCTCTAACTAGGATGCAGGCTTGTCATTGTCCGGGTAATGCAGGAATTTACTCTTGCACTCCTTGAAATTCAGGAATGTACTAAACGCAAATATGTGACTGATTAACATAATCGAAAATGCAAGTAAAATATTACTGTTGGTAAATAGCATTGTGGCCATTTTAAACGATACAAAAAATGCCCCCTAATTGATTGTAATAATTGGTTCTTAATAAGCTTAATCGTATTTAAAAGATATTTTTTAAAATTTCGTACTGTAGTCATTTTAACGGAATTACGCAGAAACATCAAAATTAATAGGTGTCTGCGAGGAGAGTCCAAAAAAGTTCTTATCCTCATCATGATGCGATATGCTAGGAATCTGAAATTTTTCAAAGTGATATTTACATATAAAAGTGACTGTTTCTGCAGCTCAGTGTGCAGGTGCATTGTCAGCTTTTGACAGCAAACCACTTTTTTCCTTGATAACTGACCCTTTACTAATGTTCACCTCCCTAACTAAGAAATTAACTGTCACACGTCTGTCTTCAAGCGCTAGCTGCTCAGTTTTACTTGGTTCCGTGCTATTGATAGCAACCTTCTCTTTGATCATCCTGTAGGCTGGTGCAACCACATCTGAATTCCCGTTTTCAGCATTTCAGTCTCATATGACGGACATTCCTGATTACTCATACACAGCTGATAATTCTTCGGGATTGTTTGTATAATTTTCCCTTGAAGATGGAGGAACCGTATACTCAGTTTTATTCAACATGACAATTACTATCACACTTCTAATTCTGGTTAAACAGGATCTACTAAAATAAATAAAAGGCCTGTGTTAGTAAGATAATAACTATTATTTCAACATTTCAGTTTACAATTATAGATCTATAGATATCATACAGGGGTAAGAACTTTTCGGCCTCCTCTCGTAATTTAATAAGTAATAATAAAGTAATAGGAATAATCCCTTTAAAATTCGAATATAGATTCTCCCCAACTTACGCTCGTGATAACGTTAAGTAAGACAAATTTACCTATGTACTTAAAAGGCTGGAGATATGATGTGATTATCCTAATATGATACATAGTTTACTCATATTACATGTTTTCATTATATTACGACATATGACTTCACTATCGAGAATTAATATAGGCCTATATAGTATAGTTAATTTTTGTTACAGGTAATGTTTAATTTATCCTACTACTTTAGTAACTCATCTTAAAAGTTTTGCGAGTGACCCCCTAAAGTAAATAATAACAAGAAAAATATATAAAACAAGAAAAGAAATTATTAAAAATGTATATATAAATAAACTTTTAAAAATAAAAAATTGGTATAAAAGTGTATTACATCAATTCAGTTGCGTTTTAAAAATGATTACTGTATTATATAGTTTGGAAGCTCTGTTGAAGAAAAATGATGTTTGACGTATATGTACGATTTATAATTCAAATCTGCTTTACACATGCCTGTTATATATTTGTTAAAATAAGTCAATTCCTGATGACAGCTTTGATCAATTAAAGGAGTTTTAATAAATTTGCATTGATCTTCCAGAATGTATTCAAATATATTGTTTCTAGAACTCTATTGTAAGTAATATATATCCATCCTATCCATATAAATCTGAGAGAATGAAGCATGCAGGCTTCTGTGCTATAAACGTTTTAATAGAACTTTTTCATATTTGTGAAACAAAGAGTTAGTAATTAGAATAGATCTATAAAACTTGGGATCTGATGGATTTTTATCTTTTTAATAGTAGAAAAATTCTACTAATGGATCATTTTGGTGTTATATAACTGATTTCCAGTGTAAATTTAAATAAATATACTATTTGTGGTAATATGTGCAGGATAGTTTTTGAAAAAAAGATATAGGCCTATGGTATTCCATCAGATGCTTTAGACGCTTTTTTTAAAGATATCATTTTGATGATATCTTCGGTTATATATATTTTCTTTCTACATAGCCTGTTTACTGGCAGAATTAGCCAAAAGAATGGTTCATATTATTATGATTCAGACCCAAAAGAGACAAATGTATCTTAATTGACACGAGGTTTATAAATTCTCATTTATATTTTACTTTTTATTGATTTATTTAGCAATATCATCGCCATGTCTGGATGAAATCTTGAGATAACGATTTTTTTCAATTCGTGATTTTTACTGAAAATCGTTTGTATAAGCATGAAAATGCAGTTTTTGCATATGTCTAATTTACGGGTTTATTTCTTTATTAATTGCAAAATAATTCCATCACTTCTTTTGTTAGATTTTATCATCAATCATTTTTAAAGAGATTCTGTAAGTGATTAATTATTAAAATAAAATTGGAATGATTTTGTTTTAATTCAGTTATCTGTTTAAGATCATATCATAAAGTAAACCTATTTCATTCAAGTTATAAGATGTTCCGCATAATATTAAAGTTGAATTATTCATTTTTTATGATAAAAATTCATTTATTATATATGAAAACTTTCAATTTATAATAATGATTTTTCAATTAAATAAGCTCAGAAGAATACATAATGCTCTTCGGTTCAATAAATTTATTATATTTTTATATATTAAGCTAAATTTAAAAAATATAGGAGGTATAAATAATCTAGACTTGTTGCTCTATATTTAAAGAAAATGAACGAAATCATTGACAGAATGTATCTTGAAAAATTTGAAAAAATTTTACAAATGAAAGATTTACGACTTAATTGATCTATATTTGACACAGATGTTAAAAGAAACGAGTAAATTTATCTTTTTCGAAGAAAGAAAAATAGTACAATGCAGAGTAGAAAGTTAAGACATAAGTAACTAGGGTGGGTATAGAAAACCCTATGGTGTAAAGCAATCCATCAAAAAACGATAGATTGGTGTACAAAAGCCGCAGGTGGGTTAGAAGACCACCTAAGCGGATGTTCTTCCTTATATGGCATATAGTTTTTCGGTTATAACCTTTCTGTGGTTATACTATTCGCATTATACTGCAAAATTGGTATAGAAAATATTCAACCATCATAATTTATAATCTATAATAAAAATAACAATATATTTTTATTAATTTTTTCCCCGTTTCAGTAACTATTGGTTAATTAATCTAAGCACTTATAGGGAATTATGATATCAATATTTAACTCAATCGTTTTCTGCTACTTATATTTCGCCTATTCCAGTTATATTCGGAATTATTAATTCATCGTAATTTATCTAATAGTACACTAAACTGATCTGATTGTATTTGTACGCTGAAGAAGACGACGTATAATTAGCCGAAAATATTTTGGATTCAATATTGATTTCATAATTCTCCTTAACTACTTAGATTAATTAACCAAAAATAGTGATGCCCAACATTTTTCTGATGCTTAACAAAATACCACGAAAAAATATTTTTTATTGAAAATTTTAAGTTTATTATGAATCGACACATCAGTTTTAATATTTTAAATAATTAGTCGGATATTTAAAAAAATCGATTCCAATTAATTCATTTTTGAAACTAATTTTTCTAAAATTGTTTAGATTAGGATAACTTATAGTTACATCTCATGATTTTTAATTTGTATTTTGCAGTAGGTTTTAATTCTTACAATTCTGTTTATAAAAACAAAAAAATAAAATAAAATGATTTTGATTCATAGTAGACTCCCTCTTATCCAGTATTGGTTATTTGGTGTCAGTAGCAGTGGCATAGCTACCATAAGGAAAGACGATGCAAGGCATTGGAGCCCTCGGCATTCAGGGGCCATTCAGGCGACGTTAATAAACATATTGCAAAATGCACGATAATCCGAAAATTAATAGTTTTAAATAAATATACGGCGAGTGAGTCAAAAATATCACTGAACGACAGTATTAACCCTTTCTGACCGTATGCTTCCAATTGTGTAATACATTATGCGGTTCTATTCTATTGGAATCACTTTCTTGGCTTCCAGGACTCAAATTAAGCGCCGAATCTTTATAATATTTATAACTGAAATTGTATGTCGTAGCTCTGTTCTTTACCAACAGAGTACCTTTTATTTTTCAAAATGCTATCAAAATATAGTGATTCTACATGCAGGGGCACGTGTACATATAATAATCCTGGTTTTTAAGCTTCTAAATTATTTCTAACTTTTTGAATTACTAGAAAAACAACAATTTAAAAACTCAAACTTATTCTACCGATATATAGCAATATATTCATGATTTTGAAATCTTTTTTCTCTCAACAGAATAGCTTTTTTTTTCAAAAATATCGGTTTTTTAGGTGTATTTTACTTTTTTTGCGTTCCTTTAATCTATTCCCGACTGTGTGGTATTCTGGTATTGTACTTGAATCTGACACTTTTCTGTACTTTATAAATACAATTTACGAAATAATAATATAAAAGAAAATAAAGTATTTTTTAATATTTTTAAAATTCTTTATAACAATTTTATATTTTTTGATAGGGACCCTTGGGCCACATTGTATTAGGGATCAAAATTTCTAGCTACGCCACTGGTCAGTAGGAATCTGATGCGCAAAAAACTCTACAAAAATGTGGCCGGTTAAAGCAGGGTCCGGTAAAAATAAGATCGGATAAGCGAGAGTCTACTGCAATTTATGAAAAAGAAAATATAGTACTGTACGATATTTGTTGTTATAATACATGGAATAATAATAAATTATGCGATGTTTTCCAAGTTCATTTCTGTGTTACTACAGAAAGCAAAATTATGAAGTTTTGTAGTTATTCTGTAGTCAGTTTTAATGCTGTCGCTTCTCTTTGAAATGTTTCAATTTAAGATCTAATTAAGAATTTCTAGAAAATTCTGAAAATTTGGATAAATCGATCTCAATAGTTGCAGATTTTTCTCGGAATATGTAAGATACTTCAAGAAAAATCTGTAGCCTTACTAAAAGTTGTAGTATAAAATATCATTCTATAAGAAATCACAAAGGATATATACTTATCATCATGCTAGTTCACTTATCATTAACATCATGCTAGCGTACAATTTAATTGACATTGTGATAGATAGGGTAAATCGGGGGAATATGCCGCTTATCATTAACATAATGCTAGCGTACAATTTAATTGACATTGTGATAGATAGGGTAAATCGGGGGAATATGCCGACCTTAGTGAAAATTTTAAATTAATGAAAAAATAATGTACAACATTGCAAATATTTTTTTATTTTACATAGAGCTTGTAGTCAATACAAGAAAATATAAAAGTAACTAACTGAAAAATTAAACAGAAAGAAAAATATAAACTCATTTTTAAAAAGTAGCAAATTGGCCATTTTCCCCAAATTTAAGGGGAAAATGGCCATTTCGTTGGAGAATATGATCATTTCAATGTATTTTTACTTAGGGTAAAACGGGGGAATATGACCCGTAGGGGAAAATGGCCAGTTATAAGCTTATCGCCAGCACTGCCTAATCAACGACTAATCTAGCACTAATAATCAACGACTGTATGCTACATTAAATGCCCCTGCGAAAAAAACCTATTTTTTAATTTTTAATATTAAAAATGCTTCTCAACTTATAATTGGCCATTTTCCCTGACTGGTCATATTCCCCCGTTTTACCCTATTATTTGTTTGATTATAGTTATAGGCGTTTGTAATGGTAAATGGCAACATGCTTGATAGAAGACATTGTATATTATTGTTTGATTATACAGTAGTTATAGGCGTTTGTAATGGTAAATGGCAACATGCTTGATAGAAGACATTGTATATTATACATGCTACACTTGCCTTACAAAGTAGTAAATGGTACAGTACATAGCATCACAGATTAAGAGATATCTCTTAATCTGTGCATAGTATAGTCAAATCTTAAGATGTACAGCCCTGACTGGAAAGATCGATTAACAAAAATAGGAGAACAGAGTACCAGTCTTTCGATGGGGTTAAACGTGTCAATCCTGAGTTAATGTACTGTATATTGACTTTTGTTTGGAGACACTTCAACCTGATATTTATAAATAAAATATATATGAATGTATTTTGATTGTTTCAATATATAATAATATCTTTATTAGTTTGATATATTAGGATTTAAATAAAAAACATCGTACTTTTATCGCGTCTACTATATAACCTGTGAATTAATTTTTAATACTATATATGAATAAAAGAATCTTATAATATTTGATTAAAATGCAATAAATTATATTTTGTTTTCGTAATTTTTGAAATATTAATCGTTAAAATTGTAATATGACTAAATATAGTACAGTATCTTCTAAAATGCAACAGAATAATTAGTGTTTACGCTGAATTATTATAATAAATATTAGTGCGAGTCTAAAACACTTAAACATGCAAATTAAATGGACTTTTTCAAGAAAATTATACAAAATTTCATCATTTATTTACAGATTGAATTATAGATTATCATACATACAAACTCATGTACTGTCATATAAAATATAAGCATATTAGTTTTCCTGAACGAATTTCATTTTATTTTTATCGTTGGATATATCATCGTCGTTCCACTAGTCGTCATCAGAATCATTAGAATTTCCTGTTTGAATTATTAAATCTCCAACATGAGTCTCTATTAAATCATCTTGTTCTCAATATTCGTTTTCAATTTTTCTAACGTGATCACAACGTGACTTCCATCTTTTTTCTCCTATGTTTACAAATGTTGTTTGATAGATGTTTAATGTCGCAGCCTTACTTAAACGAGATAGATAGATGTTTCTCTTTCAAGATTGTTTTTAACTTGTTTCCAAATTAATTCTATGGAATTTAAATCGGGATGACACGGAAGTAATCGAAAAATATTATTTCCATTTTCAGAGAGTAATTTATCCATAATGTACTCATAAAAGCGGGTTACAAAAAGGAATGACTTAACAATAGGGGATAAAGAAAAACAGGTATCCTAACAGCAGGTATCTAGAGCTACAATCCACAGGAATGCTGAAAGGATTTAAAAGATGCCACGAAAGATAATTTAATGCCGTTCTAATCGCACATTATTTTGTAACAGAAGTATTCACGCATAGTTGCGAGGAGTTGACAACACTTCACAGTTAAAATGCATTTGAGAATTTGAGAAAATACTTAAGTTATAATATATTACTTCCCAAGTGTTGCAAATCGTATGTGTATTTTCCCCTGGAACCGTATTTTATCGCTTTCCAAGGAGGTAAAAGGCGCCAGTCATCTGCGCTACGCTCTTGGCGAAAAGTCTATGGGGCTTTTTATCGGATAGAAAATCTAAAAGCTAATCCTTCTATATGCTTATTTCTTCAAGAAGACCAGAGAGTTGAAGAGCGGTAACGAACAAAGAATAAAAACCTCTAATGAGGTTCAGTATTATGATTTAATTGCAATCAATTGTGCAAAAACCACAAAAATAAAATTATCATACAATTATTAGTTTACTTTATAGAAAGAATTAATAATAAAAAGTAATTTAATGTAATAAATTAGTTTAAAATCAATTCGTTAAATAATTTTATAATAAATTATAATTAGTATATCCTCGATATTCTATATAGGAAAAATTAGTCATTCGCATTTTGTAGTGCAATAGTCGTTCTGTAGTCAGATTTAAATATGCTGCCTACTCCAATATTAGAATACAAATCTAACTAAACTGTAAAGCTATAACCATTTAACCTTTATGGCATACCAATTATTTAAACTTGACAAATTGTGCGGTGACTATTAACAGTTCTGATGGCCTGGCTTTAAAGACATTCACAAACCTGTTATGCCGTGGGCAGAACTAAGTACTCAGCTTAAAAGCAGGGTAATTTCACGGTATTTTATTACACTGGGTCCAGAAACACTCGGGGTACGAAAAGTATAAGTAATTATTTGAAATGTTTAATTAGTTCAATTATAGGTTATTCTTTGAAATTTAACAGTTTTATCTTTTATATCGGTTCCGAATAAAAGTATGCCGATGCCCAGTTTTATAGTTTAGAATTATAATAACGGATAGAAATGCTTTATAATTTTATAATATATTTAACGTGTAAATTGCCGGGAAAATTGCGTTTGAAGAAATAATAAATATTGTATAGCATTAAAGAAAATTCCAGTGACGGATGAAATTACAGTTCGGCATAAACAGCATGCAGGTCAAGATTAAATTTTGAGTGATCAGTTTTAAGAAATATCCTACTATAATTCTTGAATGATATTGACAGTCTTATTATTCATTCACTTAATTTAAAATACTCATTCATTTGACTTGAAGTAAATCTTATTAAGTTGTAGCTTTGAAAGAAACAGATATTCCATAAAGTTTTTCTTGAAACGATTACTATTATTCACATTAAAAATAAATAAAAAGAATTGTAAGTATCAATGAAAAAGCAATATTATAGAATTTAAATATTAACAAATTGGGGATTAACAGCTTTCTGTTTGACTGGAAAAAACTATGATATATTTAAGCGATTTTCCTGCTTTCAGTTAAATGGAAAACTTACGTATACAGATTACTTCATTTTCTTGACAATATCGTCTAATTTTACGAAAAGATCACGATCGTTAATTTTTTGAAAATTTTCTTCCATTTATTTGTCTTAAAGTCTTTAAGTCATCAGAGTTAGTAAAGTCGCAGCTTAAGATATTAGCATACATTTTGATTCACTTAAGAATAATAACTATGCGTAACTAACACAACTTGATGCATTGGCCTAGAGCCCTAGATGAAGGGTTAGATTAATCTATAAACTAAACTAACTACAGCTTAGGGCCTCAAAATTACAAGAAGACGCATGTTTCATTAAAAAAATATCGAATGCATTTGGTCTTTTAAATGTTCAACTTAAGACACATTTGCATAAATCTAGCCTTGCCTATATGGATAGGTATGATCCTCTTCATGTGATGATCCATACAGACCCTTAATGAATAATGAAACTGCACCTAATTTTTCGCACAATTTATTTCAATGAAAATCAACAATAATTCAAAACTTTGTATTAAATTACTATATATAGAGTTATATCTTATATTGTTATATGAATATACTGTACTAAATATGCATTGGGCTCTCAAATTATAGTTACTTCATTTTACATAAGTCAAATAAATAATTAAATTTAATATAACGAAAAATATAACATTTTTTATAATTTTATCAGATTGTATATTATATATTTTTACAGTTTATTTTTCTATTTTTCTTAATTTTATAAGAATTTTTTTAAGTTAAAAATATAATACTTAAAATACATATAACACAAAAATTATAAGCTTGAATAATGTTGCCTACCAGGTAAAAATGTAGATTCGATAATTTTTTTCTGATAATTTGCACTTCAATCGATGATATACAAAATAATTATTATAATTAGGACTAATTACAAATCAAAACAGTTATAATTAAAATATGCAATTTGATTCTATTATTGTAATCTAATAGATGTTTAAACGATTTATAGTTAATTAATTTAACTGTCGATTGACATTATTTAGGACAAGTCTGGCTCAGAATATTATTATTCAGAATAAAAATTTCAAAATGGAAAAAATTTTATAGATATTTGGAAATATTTGAACAATTTTTATACATTTTCAAAAGATTTACAACTTAATTGATCTACATCTAACATAGATGTTAAAGTAACTAGTAAATTTGTCTTTCCCAGGTAAAGAAAATCAGAACAATGTAAGGCAGAAAGTGAAGACTTAAATAACTGGGCTTATATAGACAAACCTGAAGTACAAAAGCGATCAATCAAAAAACAAAGATAGAGAGGGATAGGCTGAAAATGTGCAGACTCACAGAAGGGAGTGAAGACCACCTATGTTGCTGATGTCTACTGTCCATTAATTGTCTACTCATGCTCTAAGCTTTATCTTGTTTCAAATAAAGACATCATTAATAAATTTCATTTAATATTTTTTTATTTGTTATTTTTCCATTTATAAATTTCTATTCATATTGGATAATGGCAAACAAAATCGAGGGAATGAAACCTTTCAAATCAATGTAATAACATCTCCATTACAGATTTAGATGAAACCAGACTTTAATAGAACTAGATCGGTAAGTTGAAATTAATTATTTATTATATATTTTATATATAAAGACAAATCTATGTGTTATACACAGATCTCTTCATAATTAAAAATTCCTTTATTTATGCCTTAACTACAGTTAAGATATAAATAAAATCCCATGTAGGCTATACCGTAGAAATTTATTATATCTTTAAGACTAATTAATTTTCTTCTGATATCAGTATAAAAAAAGATAACAAAATAAATAGATAAATATCAATAATATTTTTCATAGCAAATTTTAAAATGTAATCAATAATAATTATAGAAAAAAACACTAATCAATAGCAATAAAGACAGTTATTATTAGCAATAAAGGCAGATATTTATCTCAATAATAACAAATCTAAAATTAAAAGTATATAGATTTTCTAAACATAGTGATACTTTTCTATATGAATGTTTATTTCTTTATTATATTAAATTAATGAATTTTCTATATAATTCTACTAGCGTAAAAAATTTAATTATATTACTGATTATGTATCGACTGAACCCTTTAAAGATATAGAGATATAGGCAACTTTTGATAGGGCCTGCAATAGTCCGCTTAGCTAATGATTGAAGAGTGGTATTTTAAAATATTCATTTAATATAAAGATGGATTAAAAGACAGACAGTTGGAAAAAGTAACTGCGTAAAACTATTTTAAAATATATCTAAAATGCTTTCGAATGACTGTAACAGCCTTACATATGAGACGAACTGTTAAAGAGATATTGATATTGTTTTTGTTTCGAGCGCAGCTATCTTACATTGAAATAACACAGCTTCAGACAAATTAACAAAACTATATCTCAAATAATATGGAATGTTATCGTATAATTTGAATGCGCTACAATGTTTGGTTCTTGAAATAACGTGATGACCCTGAGGCATGGAGAAAGTGAATACTGTATCTATAACCAAATTTTTTAAAAATTATTTTAACAATTTCTGTAAAAAATGGTTTAAAATTATTTCTCAGCTAAATTAAGATCTTTAGAAAAAATTTTATCATGATTCACTTTGATATGATTTTTTATGTAAACAGATTCCAATTTAATTTTTATTATATTATTATCAATAGATGGTGTGACATGCTAAATTGTTCTGTTACTCGAGTATATTATTTTTAACTGATAGCTAATATAATTTATATTATTCATTAAATAATAAATAAATATTTTTTTATATATACTTTATTTTT
>AYEL01079311.1:0-23263 GCA_000484575.1 Olivierus martensii
GCATTATTCGAACTCGCACTAATCGAGGCCTATCTGTATTTAACAATTTGTATACCATGACGTCACAATTTGCATGACTCCCTCCCTCCCCAACGTCATTTTTCGTCACAAATCACCTACACCCTCCCTCCTCTAATAGCGTGACGTAGTTTATGGACGGACCCTATAGCATGAAATGATGCTGATGTATCATACTCATTGTTGATAATACTTAATAATTTTCATTTGGATTATATCTAACGCAGCGTTATAAGTCTAAAAAATGCACATTTTAACTAAATTTAAGGATTCAAGCAAAATATTGCAGAATATTCAATATTTGTTTGAATTTAAAATTACACAATATTGCTCAGTACGTCTACTACTAATACATTAAATAAGTTCATTCATAATTTTGATTTTTTTTGTACAATAATAATAAATAAATTAATTAATTCAAATTATTGTTTGAAAATAAAATTCAACAAATGCATTCAAGGAGAAAAAAACACTGACATTAATGCTAACGTTTATTCACAAAAATTCGTTTTTATGAATAAATGTTAGCTAGATTATAATTTCAGAACAAAAAAAATCTTCAACTTTGCATATTTTATATCATTCCGATAATATTTTAATTTTGACCCCCATCTTAATTGGACCAATAATATTGAAAAAAATGAATCTAGTTGATTTTGTCATTAGATAGCACTAGAATTTAATGCAAGGTCAACATAAGCTTATCTACATTACTCTTATAACTAATGTATTACGAAGTTAATCTACAAGTTTTATGTTTATTTAAAAAAATTATAATTCTTAAACTATAATATAAATTTTTATCCTTATATTAGAGAAAAAAATTAGTATCTTTTGTAATATAGAAAAACAAAAAAGTTAACTTGTTACAATGACCTAATAAATAAAATATAAATATAATGCTATATGTTTCTTTCTTGTAAGAAAAAATATTTTTAATTTCTCAATATATCAATGTAAAGGCATTATGGACTCATTTGCTATCTTGAATTAATATGGGGTCAATACAAAAATAACTACTTATTATAATTATCTAAAATTGATATTAAAAAAATTAAATGAAAAGGAAATGTGTCAGAAACTTTCAGAAAGAGGAAAAATTAAATTATAAATGCAGGAAACTGTCATAATAATTTTACTAACCAGGATAATATCAATTTATTTATATATACAATTATTTTACTGCGAAGAATAGCAGTTATATCTTTAACATTATATAATATTTGTAAGCATTACATTAAATACGCAAGAAGTGATCTACAAATTGCTAAAGAACAATATAAATTCTTTTTTTTTATTTTAATTTACTATATAGATTATTATATTAATATATTAAATTATATCAAATGAAAAATAATTTCCTATTATCATTCAGATATTATTAAAAAATTTTTTAGTTATTTTTTGTAATATTACTGATAAATAGTTTTTAAATAATAAAGACTGCTAGACATGTTCTTTCCGCATGTATAAATGATTGCGTCATATAAAATTTGTGTCGCCATTTAACTGATTACTGTTATCTAAAGTGAAAATGTTGGTGTGGATTTTGTTGTTGTTTCTACTCGTCTTCATTGTTTTAATTCGAAATACTTTACATGTGATTAAGCTCAGGATTAAACTATCTAAACTTCCAGGACCTAGGATAAGCAATTTCTTGTTTGGTAATCTGGCTATTTTAATGGGAAGAGGAAAGGATATCGGTTTTCATACTGGTACGTACTATGCATATAATTATTTAAAATTTTTGTAAATAAAGGATATTGTATTTAAAAAATTTATTATTAGTAGGCTACACTTTAATTTGTCTAAATTATGTTCAATATTTTATTTTATTAAACAATGAATCATAATAATGATAACTTTGTAAATATAGTACAAGTTTATAGCTTTCCTGTTTTCTTTAATATGATATTTCTGTAATTAACATCATGTGTAATTTTTTGTAGTATTATATAAAGTTCAAATAAAATGCTTGATTTGTAGAATAAATACTAGAGTTTTAACAAATAAAAATAATATAACAAGGGGTGGCCAAACTTCATGTCACTACGATCCACAAAAGAGAATCTCAAATACTCGAGAGTCGCATTTTCTTTCTGGATCAATGAGAACAGCATCAGTTTTCGGGTAATTTTAATACAGGTAATGATTTAAAAAACTGTTTATTTCAGGTGCATTTATTTCGTATAGGTGCATACTAATTTTTACAATAGATAAAAAATAACATATCTGTAATTTGTTTAACTTAAATAAGTATTTGATTCATATTTACTATTGACTTTCATGATATGGAGCCACATTGAAGATACCAAAGACCAGCATGTGGCTCGCGAGCAGCAGTTTGGCCATCACTGATATACTGTATATCTTCAAGTGTTGAATTATAATAATCTATTAATATTTGTGATTTTGTAATTTTTAAATTAATAAAAACCTTCAAAAAAGGTAACATTGTTTTATATTAGCCTAAAAAATATTATTATTAAAATTTGCAATGATTATACAAGTCATTTTCAGTCTATTATAACAGATAAAGAAAGTTCACAGTACATATCAAAGTTTAAATGTTATTCGATGTTAGTTAAAAAGGAATAGTAATGTACGACGACTTTCAAACTTTGTCAATATAAAGTTTTTTATAAAAAATTTCAAAAGTTTATAAAACGAAATTATATTTTTATTGTAATAAACCGAAATTTAACATAATTTATAGGATTATATAATACAGAAGTAAAATTTAATATATTATTCATAATTAACGATAATGTTATAAATCAGGGGTGTCAAACTGGCGGCCCTCGACGTTATTTTTTGTGGCCCTCAACACTCTTAGCTAAAATGAAAATCAGAAAATTTTAACTATTGACAGATATAGTAGTAGAAAAAATTATTGTATCACACTATATTTGTTGGAATTTTAGAAATACACAAAGTTCAGTTTGTTTTAATTATTGCATAAAAATCATAAAATAGATAAATATTAAGTAAAAACTAGAGAACATATTTTTGTTTTTCTGATTGCAAAATCATCTAATTAGTTTATTTGGGTTTGCTTTTCAAATTGTTACAATATTGTTTGGAGCAACAGGCAATTTGACTCATAACTAATTTGCTAATGCATATCCAGTTGTGATTTATTAAATGATGCATGAAATATATTTATTGCCTGTTGCTAAACTAAATATAAATATATTTAGTTTAGTACTTAGATAATTAATAATAAGAGTTGAAGCAGTTTTTTAGATTATATTTAAAAAATAGAAGAAGGTTAATTTTTATCAAGAGGAGAAAAAAACCATAATGATTGAGAATGCAAATGATCTGGTATAGAATAATTTTTGTGATTCTTACAATGATATATAATGATAATAGAGATTTTTTTTTCCTAGCAAGAGAAATGGAAAACTCAAAGAATTTTAGAAGAGAATTGGAAAATATTCTTTATAGAATTTTAATACAAGATTATGAAAAAATAATAATAAAAAATTAGTAAATTTATATGATAAAATTTAATCGTAAAATAATAATGAAGATTAAAATTTAAGAAACAATTAGTTTATTTATTTAGAATTAATAATTATTGTAAATGTTTAATATCTTTTAACGTATTCATATATTTAGAAATTTATTTTCATAAGTGATCAAAAATAAATAAATAAAAATTCAGTTTGTAATATCATGTAGACTGAAATTTTATTATTATTATTATCCAAAAAATGCAATCAGTTGCTGACTTAATTTTATTTAATTAATTTAAATTATTAGTTTTAAATAGTTATAACTATATATTTGTGTGCACTTTTTTTTTCTGCTAATTACATATTATACATATGACTTTTTCCTACACATATGACTAATTTCTTTTCATATTAGTATTAAATTTTCAATTCATCATTAAAAACAGAATGCAATAATTTATCATTTTTTCTTAACAATAATATTAATTTTATTTAAATAAATATAACATTTATGATGTTTGGAAAAAAATATTTTATTTACCTTGTTTACCTTGCTGAGTTATTGGTGGATTAAACACAACAGACAATGAAAACAAAAGCTCTAAGGCAGTATTTATGCATTTCTTATCCTAAAAGAGTAAAAATAAAAGTAATCATTATTCAAAATAATTAAGAATACAATCTTAATTAAAACTTAATTTTCTTCTTTTGTAAAGAATAAATTATTAATTTAATTTTACTAATTTATAATATAACGATTAAATCAAATAAGATTTATAGTCTCTGATTAATAAAATTCATTCCAGTTCTTTACATAGTGAGACAACTGTTTTTTAAAACAGCTTCATTATAGGAATTCAGTCTAAATAAATAAACTAATCAAAGATAAAAATAAATAAACTAATCAAAAGATGCATCAAGCACAGTGCTATTGCAAAAAACTAATTGTTTTAACTCAAAAGTAGTGAAACATAAAAATAAAGAAAAGATTAGAATTGCCGAGATAATTTTTGAATAAAAGTTAAAAGGAAAGAAAGTAGCAAATGTGACATCACTGAGGAGATGAAGTCAGCATGGATATAGTTTGTGGAAAAACAAAAGTCGACAGTTATAATAGGATTTATTAAAAAAACAGAACTAGAAATAGTGTTACAACAGGTTGTTATAGTTTCAAATGTAAATGCAAAATGATGAATACATTAGATACTAAAAAAATAAGAACTTATACAGCTAAAAATGTATTGAATCATAGATAATCAATAAATTAATATATCAATAATAAAAAAAAAAGAAATAAGATATATAAATTTTGTTTATTATGAAATAAATTGTAATGTCATATATACAGTTAAACAGTTAAAAGAAGCTTGTTACTATTGCCCAAATTAAATGGCAAAAGTTTTGAATACAATGATAGTTTATAATGTTTTTACCAAAAAAATAATTATGCACCATAGCAATGGGTTCAAAATGATAGAATGCATTTAATAGAAATTCAATGCTAATGCTTGTAAATAAAATTGAAGTGGTCTGAAAAAAACCAAAAAGGTAATTAGAAAGAGTGTACAGAACTGTGATAAGTAATAAAAATCATATGTACTGCTAGAAAGTTTGAAGAAATTTGTATCTAATTTCAGATTATTGTTGAAAATATGCGCCGGCATATTTTCAACAATTATCTGAAACTATTAAAAAAAAAAAAAAAAAGAGAGACTACAGGAAAAATTATTTCAGTAAATCAAGAATGTCTTAGAATTAAAGATATAGTATTGTATTTGTTAATTTTAATAAAATAATTATTGTTCATCTATTTTAATTTTATGAAACTTCTCAGCAAATAATTGCATCTTTAAAATATTTTATGTAAATGATATTGTATTACTTAGAAGTTTTATAAAATTTAAATTAATATAAAATAATCTTCCTTTATCAAAGTTTTACACTGAGATATTAAATATTTCAAATTCTATTTTGATTATAATTAAAAAATAGTATATAATATATTCATTCGATTCTAACAGGCCACAGTTTACTGATTGGGTTATGTAATTTTTTTTCCCCTTTTTCCATTTTTGATTGATAAAATTATAGACATGGAAAATTATTCCAATTTTATAGTAAATCTAGAAACAGTATTGCAAAAATCAAAATGTAGGGCAAAGTGTATTTAAAATATTAACATTACAAAAATAAAAAGCAGTTCACATTTTTATTTTATTGTTAATGAAAAGTAAAAAAAAAAATGCAAAAAGATGTTTAAATTGCAATAAATAATATCTTAAAAAGCAACGCAGTTAAAACTTATTTGGATATCAGTCTACAAAATATTCTATGGTTGAATTAGTATTATGTTATGAAGAAAAATGGGATTATTGATGAGTATTTATGATTCCATTATTGATGAATATTTACGATTGCTAAATTGAATAAATGTGAACCATTAATGTTAAAAGTTAAATAATAATTAAAATGGAAATAAAATAAAAATAAAAACAATATAATGCTTTGTGAAACAGTTGGGAAATATTTGATTCTTCACAAATTAGGCTTACAAATACACTGTTAACTTTTCATAATGGAACTGTAAGCTTTTTATAATGTAATTCCTATACTCATTCAACATATTTCTGCTTAATGCACATGTTTTCTGTCCTAATTAGTATGTTATATTAAAGATACAACTGTAATTATATTCTATGCTAATTCTATTTTAGTTTTCTAACAAATTTCCTTAAAAATTGCATCAAATCCATTTTATACAAAAATGATTTGCTAATCCTATATATCATTAAAATGAAGAGATGCAAGTATTTAAAATAATGAATAGGTAACATTTTGAAGGGTTATATAAAAAGTGTATTTAATATTATCATTTTTTAATTTATCAAATACTGTAAGCCTTTTATAATGTAATTCCTATACTCACTCAATTTATTTATGTTTAATGTATAGGCTTCGATAACTATAAACCATTTAAAAACTAAATGTTTCAATTATGTGTAAATAAATAGAATAAGTTTAAAATATATTTTAAAAAGTTTTTCAAAATGAAAACTATTGTTACTTACCCTGCATACTACACGAAAATCAACAGCTATAGAAAAGTAATTACTATTCAATATATTAATAGCATTAAGTAGTGTAGAGAGTCCTGCCTAAGAAAAATTAAAAAATGTATATATATTAATGCAGTATAGATAAAATAACCTTCAATAATAAAAATATTTCTAAATTTAGAATATATTTATTTAATGGATATATCTTTTTATAAGTTTTAATGTAAAAATTGTGTTATTTTTTAAATTAAAAATTTTGCATGTATATACATATATATGTTTCATATAATTACATACATACAATTCATTCTTAATTTTCGCGGCACACTAGGGTGCGGCGGCACAGTGGTTGAGAACCACTGGGCTAAAACACTGAAAATTAAAAAAATGAGTTCAAAATAATTGAATCTGAATATTTAAAACACAAAGAATAAATATTCGTCAATGTATTCTATATAAGTAAGGTTTGCAGAGATGTAAAATTATCTCACAATTTTAAAAGAAGAACACACAACACCAGAGTCAGCTAGGTCGTCATCCAACTTAGTTTATTTTCTTTTCTCAGTAACCCGCGCTTTCTCCACGTTACAGTCGTTTTGTTTACATAAAAACCGACCTCTTCCGACAAACACTTTACAACTAACAATTTAACACTTTAATACTGTAAAATATTTATTTTTTCCTATATATATATATATACATACTTGGAAGATGCTGTTGAACATATAGTATTATGTGTCATTGTTAAAATGCTTTTTCTTGTGAATTTGATATCTGAGATGTTTAACATAATTCTAAGAAGAAATACTTAGTTGAATCATTTATAATATTATAATATATTATTATTAATTGAGTAATTTTACATGATTTATAGATAATTTATGGTACGAAAAAATAATACAGCATTAAGAAAATGAAAACGAATTGTTTTATAGTTGAAAAAATAATAATAGATAGATAAAACGACCAATTGATAGATAAAAATACATTCAATTGGTCACCAATGATAAAAAGACATTCAATTGGTGACGGATGTAATGATTGACTGATAGTCAATCAACGTGTAGAAACGTCAAATCTTTTCTGTACTGAAAATGAATAGAAACCGTTTAAAACAGTCTCTTTCAAATTATGGAATACAGATGATGTCTACTGTGGATTAAGATTCCTGACTGATACATACAGAAATTCATCTTATCCACCATCTTGCCCTACTCTTATATACATCCATACCGTTATCACATATGTATTATTACCAAGTAGAAAAAATTCTTCAATTTCTTTTTAAATTATGCAGATTTTCTAAAACTATTTTTACATAATAAGAATTTGCATCATACCAACCAATGTTGTAGCCCACTTCTCCTTTATTGAGAATTCCCCTATTAGTTTAAATAAACATTTTCTGGTTTTATTTTGATTTTAATAAATATATTCATTGATTATAAAACAAAAACAGCTAACTTAAGGCATTTATCCCGATCAGTAACGTGTTATAATTATCGAAATTATATCTAAATACACCGTGTCTCGTGTTAATAATTTTATTAAAAATTTTGAAAAAATTATTGAGCAATATATTTTTTTAAAATTTCAATTAGAATTAATAAAATAAATTTAATTTATTAGAATATTCGATTGTTTTCTTGTCTAAATTAAAAATTTAGTAAAACTTTTATCGACATTGGTGAAAGTTATTACAAAACTTATCTATAAACGAAGCTTTAAAATTTTGTAGGAATAAATTAGATAATGGAAATATACTCCTGAACAGTAACTAACAGTAATAAATTTTTATTAAATAAACTTATCAAAAAAATACAAAACACATTTATTATTTGTCGATAAATTGATTGATGGGTGATACAGACGACCACAGAAATTAAAAAATTAAGTTTGAATTATTACGCTTCATAAAATTTGATTATTGAATGAAAAAAAATACACATAAAATTTCTTAACACAAACAACGATACAGTAACAAAAATCCCAAGAAAGTTAACTCGTTCCCATGTAATATATAAATAACAAGAAACGATATCAATGGTGTTTGAAAGTTTGTGCGCTTATAAGTTCTCAAAATTTATAGAAAATACGAGAATCTCATTAAATTATATTTACAGAAATGGTAGTCGTTGAATTTTATGAAAACGTTTCATTATTTATTTAATGAATAAAAATAAACTTCATTTGAATATAAGTGTATATGAGAAATCTATCAAAAACATCTATAATGTGAAAAATAAGCAGAGTACAGTATAATGAAATTAAGACCTTTGTTACAATTTAAATGAGCTATTTCGGTCGACATTCTTGTTTAATTTTCTTATAATGTCGAATAAGTAGGCACATCTGAATTGTAAAAAAACAGAATACTAATTTCTCGACCCTGTGTTAAGAACTTGTGCACAAAGTACTATTGTAAAAGTTTAAATAAGCAATCACCTGGGATCCAGGAAGAATTAATCCATTTTACGTTAATTCGTATGGAGAAAATAATTTCGATTTATAGACATTTAGGTTTATAAACGATCTTCAGAGACGAATTAAGTTCGTGACCGAGGTTTGACTGTAATCTCTTTATCTTTGAATGAATCGAAATTTTTTAGGAAATATTGATTAAATTAATAAACCTATACAGTGATACCTCGGATCACGAACGTCTCGGTCCACGAACAACTCGGTCTACGAACACTTATTTACTTATTTATTTAAATAGTAAACATTGATAAATATAAATAGGAATACAAAAAAATAAATATGAATACAAAGTAATAAGAAAAAATGAACAAAACTAATATTTACCCACAGAGTGAATTTGTTTTAGAAACTCAGCAATGTTCTACTTTTTTAAAATCTTCACAAGTATTGCACTCAAAATTGCACTTCGTTATTACCATTGCTTTTAATGTGTCTACAAGCAGTTGTGATTTTTCAATTTTATAAGTTGCACTATTCGAGGCCTACCTGTATATGCATTTCAGTAGAATAGCCAACAATTGACAACTACACTTGCAAGTGCTGCTTTAATCTTAAACTGTGTGTACATGTGTATGTGTGATTGTGATGACTGATTCTGATGAGATGCTTGTTATAACAGAGTTTTTCTGTATATTCGTGTGTTTGTCATAACTGTTCATTGTTGTTTATCAATAAATGTTACATTTTGTATATAAATAGTTACTATTATTCTCATGATCCTCTGACATTGCTCTGGACCCTAAGTGCCAGTTATGCAAAATATATTTGGTGTGGGTGTGGGTGTGGGTGTGTGTGTGTGTGGGTGTGTGTAGGTGTGTGTGGGTGATTGTAAACATAAGCATGCACGTAGATGAGTGAATGAGTTCATATAGTCATGTACTCTGATATAATCGAATATTATAATATTCACATGATATGATGAATTATCTAATTCAAGACATTTTCCGGGACATATATTAATACGGGACATGGGGCTTTAACCCGGAAAATCCGGGACGAATGGTCATCCTATACATGTATGTAGTATTAACAACTTATTTTAAAATGATTAATCACGTTGCATGAATAATTATAATTTGGTAATTTGAAAAGAAAATAAAATTCACTATTATTAAATTCAGATATTCAAATTTGTTTTGTTTTTGTAGTTATTATTATTATTATTATTATTATTAGCATAACTCAACAGATATATCGGGCTAAAGTAGGTTTTGTTGTGTTTGAATATTCTGACATCGGTCCTAACAGTGATCCAGACCAATGTCACATATTGACATCCCTGTTAGGCTTAACAATGATTGGTGGAACAGAATTTCCCTAACACCACTCAGTGACATCGTTGTTAAAGTAACAACGCAATGATGGAACCGGGCCTAAGGGTGCCATAGTCTTCTATGGAGGAATCTAAAAGCATGAATTAAAAACTGGTTTTATTGTTAATAATAGATATATCCATAATATTTTGAAAATTGAGTTCCTAACAAATTAAGGATAAATGATACAATATCTATGAAAGGAGGCCAAAAACTTCTTACCGTCATCATGTTGTATGTGATATCTGTAATTGTAAATAATGAAAGATTATTGATTTACTAATATATATGCCTTATTTTATTTTGACAGGTCTTGTTTAAATAGAGTTAGAAGTGTGATAGTTAAAGTTGATGTCATGCTGGACAAAACTGAGTATAGAGTTGTAATATGGTCCTTCATCTTCAAGGGAAAACTGCATAAACAATTCATGAAGAGATGACATCTGTGTATGAAAGAATGTCCATTGTATAAGACTGAAATGATGGAAAGGGAATTCAATTGTGGTCACATTAGCTTACAAGATGATTCAGGAGATGTCCAGCAAAGTCATGTTGTTGGTGTTTTGGGATAGCAAAGATGTCATACTGACTGATTATTTACAGAAAGGATCAACAATAATAGGAACATACTACAGGAATTTGCTACAAAAGTTACAAGACAGTAACAAGGAAAAAAAATGTAGTTTGCTGTCAAAAGGTATGTTGCTGTTAGCTGACAATGTACCTACACACCAAACTGTAGAAACAGTCATTTTTCTGCATAAATATAGCTATGTAACCTTGCCTCATTTCCCATATTCTTCCAACTGGCACCTTCAGATTTCTTCCTGTTTTGGAATATAAAAAATATTTACAGAGAAGGTCATTATTGCTGTGGAGAACTGGTTTGCCTCCAAATCTGTCAGTTTCTACAATGATAGAATTAGCATTATAAACTTTCTCTTCTTATTAGTATTATCAATGCAACAAGTGCTGTAGCCTGATTAATTGATAATAATGATAGAATTTACAACTGCTCCACAGTTGCGAGAAATGTGTGGCCCTGTAAGGTGGATATGTAAAGAAAGAACAATTAGAGGTTCAAATTTTAGATCCCAAACATATACATGTCACTTTTTTGGCCTTCTCTTTTCATTCATAAATAAATCAAATTTCATAGTTTAATCAGCATACACAGACATATTTGCATCTGTTACGATATGGTTTCAATTAATTAATATCAGAAAATCTTACAATATAATCCAAATATTAGTTTTACTTTGTTAACGTATATGTTCCCACTGAAGATAAACCTGAGAATATGAGTTCTACCATATCTTGGAAGATTGTGTTGACAAGCTGTTCAAATATGACATGCAAATCATTTTAAGGGACTGTAATGCTAAGATAGGAATAGAATCCATTTGGCAATCCACTATTGGTAAGGAACTCCTACATGAAGAGAGCAATGGCAATGGACTTGGATTTTGCCATCTCAAAAAATATATTAATAAAAAATACTGTTTTCTATCTTTCTCAAAAAAAAAAAAAAAAAATACACAAAAACCACTTGATTATTTCCTGAAAATAAAAAAAAAAAAATAACACAAAAACCACTTGATTATTTCCTGATGGTCAAACTTGTAACCAAATAGCTATAAGACAATTTTCTATCACAGATATTAGATCCTATATGGGTACAATGACCATATTTTTTTGGAGAAAATAAAGGATAAATCAGAAATGCTTTCATAATAAGAAAAATCAGATTGCGTTTATTTGTTTCACTAAAACTGAAAAGCCTCATAACATTTATTACGAAATATAATAAACAATACAAATAATAAACAACACAACATTTTTAAATAATCCTATTATTATTTTAAGAAAATTAATTTTGATAATTTTTACTAGAATGAACTTTTTTAATAAGTTGGATTTGTGTTTTAAAAATTCATAAAACTCTATACACATCATGTCAAAATTATATTTGATGTAAATACATGCTTCTAATGTTTTGATTTTTAATTGGGTTTTCTCAGTGAAATACCTGTTCAGTGGAGGCATTAGATCCAGGGATACAAAAATAAAATTCTACAATTTTTAAGATGTTTTTAACAATATGTTAAAAATATATATACATATATGTTTTTGACACACAAACATACATATGTTTGTCTGTGAAATATTTAAATATTCTAACCAACCAGGCAGGACAGGAATTGACAGGATTTGTAATTTTATTGCTATTCTTCGATCTTTTTGTAGACAACACAAAAACATGACACTTTCACAGAAAATGATAGTGTCATGTTTCTGTGGATTATCTGTTGCACACAGATATAGAATTTACTAGTTCAATTCACAAAATAAAGGACAAAATGGCCATTTTAGAGAAAAAAATAAATCTAAAGAACAGAGAAGTGAAATAAAGGACTGTCCTCTTATATAAAAGACATATGGTCACCATATATATGGGGGCAAATATCAATAAAAATCAAAACTAATACACTGTCTATCATTAAATACAAATAACTTAAGCATGACCCTATGAAAGGGAGGATAGCTGAAACACTTACAATTTATACTAAGCGCAACACAAATAAGAAGCCGATTAATAAACTTGATCCCGCAAGTATAAGTAATGCCTGGAAATGGTGCAATAATAACAACTAATTGTTAATTTCATTTATATTTTCAAAATGTTATAGAATAACTGTTTATATATGTTTCTGCTTATGTTATCTTACAAAGCAAACTTTAATTTTCTAATTTTTTACAAAATATGTTTGTTAATTAATTTCTTTTATTGTGATGTTAACTTAGTTAAGTTATAACAGATTCTGTTCTGTTACTATAGCAACACTATTTTTAAACTGTGTAACATGGCGTTCTATAGAACCGTATTTGTAATTCGTTTAATGAATAGCTGAAGAGGATTGTAAATAATCGAAAGCGCTACTACATTTTTACTTTTAATAAGTATATGTTTTTTCCTGTCTTAGAGCTGTGTTAAGTTATTTGCAAATATCAATTTTAATCATTTTCTATTCATTGGGAAACTCAAAGAAAGGCTGTTCAGAGAATTTCAAGAGAGAAGAAAATAAGTACAGATAATCCAAAACTAGTCAAATTTTATTCTTAGTGAGCTATTTTAGAATTAAACTGTCAATTTAAAAATTATTTATTAATTATGCTATGATACTATCATCCTTTGAATTAATATTTAAGTATTTAAATTTGGGATAAGTTGTTGCCATTGTGGGGACCTGGGAACCATAATAAAATAATTTAATATAAGTTTTAATTAATAAAATTTTATAACTATTAAAATAAATTTTAGAAAAAAAATTGGATATGTCTGGAATGCAGAAAGGTCGATTTCTTCAAACAATGATGAAACGAGATCGCCTTCTGCTAAACAATAAGCGACTATGATCGTCTCTTATCGAATAACAAAAAAGATGAGTTCGTCTTTCAAAAATAAACAAGACAGTCGACAGACGATCAAGACAGAGCAAAGAACACTCCAGACAGAAGGTGTAAAAATGTAGACCGATAAAGGTGAATCCGTGTCCCGTCCCGTCGGCGATCGTCCGACGAGATAGGGAACGAAGACATAAGAGAATAATGGAGGAATGACGTAATTTTTTTTATTCACTCTCTCTCCCAGGTATGATCTCCGGGTCAGATAGCTCTCTCTAGCGAATTATGTTAATATTGGGTTTTATTTACTATTTTTTTAAATAAATATATATTATTTGTTTTGAATAAGTATCCGAATCAATTCTTCTATCCTGGATCCCTGCGTCACTTACTCGCGACCCTATTCGAAAATATGTTAAAATTTATCGATATACGTATTTTTATATCGGCCATCCGCTGCGAGTTTTTAACACTGGTGTCAGAAATGAGATTATCGAATGATAACACTCAAGACACCAGTTTACATACATACAGATTGGGACCCCACATTGGTGTCAGGAGTGGGGTAGTGCAAAGAAAAGGTCCCTCAGAATACAAAAAGTATTCTAAGTTTTGTTTTAATCTCTTGAAATACAATATATAAAAAGCACGTTGACACAAAGAGAAGGGAATGGGATTGGAGAATTGATCTATTAATATTTAAGCAAGTTAGTTTTTTAAGGTTAAATTAAGAAATCAAACTTTTATCCAGTTTGTCATAATCACTGAAAAAAAAAATTTGAAACACTCAAATAGTAAATTAATTTTAGTTTAATATATTTTATTGAGTATGTATAGCCTACTTCTGGAAAATAACATAGGAATATGTAGAATTAGAATTGATTGTCATGATAATTGAGGGTTAGTTATGTCTAAATGTAGAGATAAATTGTGGTGAATTTAAAGTGGAGAAAAATTTAAGATGAATATTGAATTTGAGGAGAATATAGAATTTAAAATAGTAATAGAAAATAGGCATAAGTAGAAGGAATTAAGAATAATTCACCCGTCATTTGAGAAATGAGCTCCCAGATAAGTGATGAGTTATTATGGGCATAATGACAGAATAAATAAAGAATAATTAAGGAAAATAATCTATGAGTAAATAAAACACTGTACTTAAAGCTATTTCGTATTCGGATTGGGCACCCGAAAAAAAAACGAAGTAGCGAGGCGTAGCTGAAAAAATCATATAGATAGATGCAACGTAATCAACGAAGAAATAATTAGCAAGAAATAAATAGAAGTAAATAAACAAATGAGAATAAGAAATAATAAGAAAATATTTAATTTATAATTCCGGATTGGACACCCGGATACCTAGACGAGTAAGAAGAAATGTGTCTACAATTTCTCCCGACTGGGCATCCGGAAGAATAAATAGCGATGCATACAAAGATAAAACCAGTGTCTAGCCTTAGTAGGACGCACACGCCTAACTGCTGTATAGGTGCGGGGATAAGAAAATAGGCTTATCGTTAGCTGGTACGTGCAGTAAGAGTCCGCTGCATATTATCAACATGAGCAGATACTGGAGTAGGTGCACTCTAAAAACGCAGACGCACCAAAGACTATCAGATGCTCACTACAGAAAGCGTATACAGTATGCGCAAAAGAGGGAACACACAAAAAGCAAGTACACATAAAATGGGTACGAAAGAAAAGGATGTGAAAGAGGCACACGTCCGTAATTCGTGAGGCTTTCTGCTGAAGAAGCACATGCCCTCAATTACGAGACTTTCTGTCTTAAACAACTTTTCCTCTCACGAGGACGTAACCTTTAGTTCTTGAGAAAGTAATCTCTAGATGTAAATGTAAGAAATAATAAGTTAAAAAATACGATAAAATGATGACGAGTGATAAAAAATTATAGTTAGTGATAAATTGAAACAATTAACAGGTTGATAGAAAAGTAAGAAATGAATAAATAGAATAGGAGTAGAATAGAAATTAATGATAATTGGATGTTTGAGATGCTCAACATCTGCATATATGTTCCTTAGGATTTAAAGTGAAGCGGATGATCCTTCAGAAGGCACTTTTTAGGCAGGTGTATTTTATGCGGTGATTATAATTATCATGATGTTACATAAAGAATAAAATATACAATAGTATTGGAATAAATAGATACTAAGAAATATATTTCTTGTTGATTGAGAATGGGATACATACGCATAAAAACAGTAACGGTTATACAAATACAAAATAAGTTGTAAATTCAAAATAATAGGGCCTACTGTTAAGATAATAATCTAAGATCAATATGTTTGATATAAGATTAAATTCTATATGATATTGTCAAAATTTACAATATGATGTTCGAACTGGCATAAAATTAATAAAAGGTTAATTATATCTATGATTTTTGTTAAAAGTTAAAATCTAGTTAATTTCATTACTATGAATTGTAGACGCGAATTTTAAATGTTTACCAATAGTTTAAATATTTAAAATTTAATTTAGCAATCTATCCAAAAGAGACTTTAAATTAATACTTCAAATTGTAAGAGAGCTATTAAGACATACATGGGGAGAGTTTTCCATTTTTCCATGGAAGATGCCGTTTTTTTCTGTTTATGTATTTAAACTAACAGTTCTGGAATCTTCAGACTATTGCTGATTTGATTTATTTTGTTTGAATCAGTTCGAGTTGTTTTAGAAACTAAAACCGATAAAGAACAGACAAAACAATGGTACGATGTCGCCAAGACTTTCTATCTTTGACTTCTTTGACTGCTCGACGCCATCAAAGTTTCATCAAAAGAAGATGCACCCAACTTATTTTCATCTCAGAAATATTTTCGCTGAAAATTTCCTGAAGACGTTGAAGTTAACCATGGAAAATTTGAGATTATCGAATGATAACACTCAAGACACCAGTTTACATACATACGGATTGGGACCCCACACCATCTCTTATTTAATGAATGAACTATAATTTTTATTAATTTCTTGAAATTAAAAATTTGCTTTGGCCTGGAGTTGAACTAGTATCTTCAGGTTACATCTCAACCAAAACCTTCTGGCTAATGCAAATTTTTAATTTTAGGAAATTAGTAAAAATTATAGTTCAATCATTAAATAAGAGATGGCACCATCTTAGCTCAAATTTAAATACTTAATACTAATAAGTAGGAACTTCCACTTAGAAAACAAGAATTATATTTGAAAAGAAGCACTAGTTTAAAGTGGAAAATTAAATAAATTATTGAAGCACTTTTGACTTTAACAAGTCATTTTCAGAATACAAATTTAAGTATCTTAAATTTAGATACTTAAAGTTCAAATAATAATTTATTGAATTTATTAGATACTTAAATTTGTATGCTGAAGATGACTTGTTAAAGTCGAAAGCGCTTCAATAAATTATTTAATTTTCCACTTTAAACTAGTGTTTCTCTTCAAATATAATTCTTCTTAAATACTTAATTATTAATTCAAAGGATGATGGTATCATAGCATAATAAATAATTTTTAAATTGGCAGTTTAATTCTAAAATAGTTCACTAGTGATAAAATTTGGCTAATTTAGAATTATTTGGTTAACAATCCCTAGTTAGGTTGACTTATGTTATGTTATCAAACAAGTACAGAAATTCAATATTGACAAACTCAAAACCCTGTGATGATGATGATGCAATCTCAAAACCTAAGGAGAAACTGGAATACCAAACCAAACTTGGAATACAATTACTATAAAAGTTGATTCAAAAAGGTTGTGCCAAAATTTACAGACTTAGAGGATAAAATTCTGAATAAAAAAATCTAATTGCATTTTTTTATTTGAGACTTTGTTTAAAAGATATAAAGCATGAAAGTTTTGTGATGTCATTTCTAGTTCAGTCAAAACTTATTTTTAAAATATATTTATTTGCATTTTTAAAATAATCTATAAATTTTAACTAGTTAAAAACTATCCTAAAAATTTAGGGCATCAAGAACAGATTGTTTATTAAATTAGCAATTGATTATTTAAATGAAGCATAATTGTTTTACAAATGCAGCATTCATTTTCGAACATAATCATTTTCTAAAGTTAAATTGCTGTTCGAAAATGAATGCTGCATTTGTAAAACAATTACGTTTCATTTAAATAATCGCTTACTAATTTAATAAACAATCTGTTCTCGATGCACTAAATATTTTTAGGATAATTTTTAACTAGTTAAAATTTATAGATGATTTTAAAAATGTAAATAAATATATTTTAAAATAATTTTTGACTAAACTGAAATGATGTAATAAAACTTTCGTATGTTATGTCTTTTAAACAGAGTCTCAAATCAAAAAATGAACTAGACATTTTTACTCAAAATTTTATCCTCTACAAGTCTGTAAATTTTGGCACAACCTTTTTGAATCACCCTGTATAGTATAGCACCCCATAAGATTTCAGATACTTTATTTATTGTGTGTAATAATTTGAATCAGTTGAATTTTATATAATTTCTTCATAATTTTTGATTAATAGCTAACATATTTATAATGCTTTCTTTGATCATATCTGTAACCATAGTAACATATTCATTAGTTCTATTTTAAACATTTAAAAAGTTTGTTCTATTACTTGTAATTTTGTAGCCTGATGATGGCCTAGTGCTGAAAATGTTTACATCTAAAAAATAAATTAACTTAACTGCTAGTAGTGCTGTGTTTCATTTTTAAATGACAAAATAGCCTGAAACAAGGCGATGCTTCATCCCTATCATTTTTTAATCTGGTCCTTGAATGAATCATAAGAAACATTAAAAATAATGAAAGGTATACATCTCAATGGACTACATCAAGATCTTGCATATGTGGATGGCATTTGCTCATTAATGAAAATCAAGAAAACCTAAAGTTCAATTCCCAACTCTTTGAAGAAGAAATAAAAATTTTTGGCCTAATGATAACTTTAAGTACCTTGATTCTATCATCAATAATAAAAATTCACTTAAATGTTGAAATCAATGTAAGAATTCAATCTAGATGTGTTTATCATCACTTCCTCCACAAAGTGATCTGTACTAAGCAAATTTCAAGAAACCTTAAAATTAAAATCTATAAAACTGTTATTCAACCTTAGTATATCATCTATAGTTGTGAAACTTGGACCTGAGGCAAACAAAATATAAACAAATTCAAAGTCTTCAAAAATATTTTTTTAGGAAAAATTTTCAGATGATAAATGGGGTACATAAACAAAGAATTTATAGAGAAATATGACTGTAACAAAATTCACAATATAAAAACAAAAAAATTAAGATGGGCAGGATATGTGGTGAGTAGAAGACAAAAGATATGCAAGACAAATCATGAATGGAATATCAGACAGTAAAAGGCCTATTGGAAGAGCTCTCAGATGGGAGGATGGAATTTGTAAAGATTTGGAAGATGTGGATCTGGTTCAAGAAAACAATAATACAGGAAATGAGGAAATTTGCATTGGAAATACAAAAAGAAGTTTAAAAACAAAACTTCTTGAGCATAAATGGGACATAGCCAGTGGAAACTTAGGAACCATGCTTGCACAAAGATTTTATGAGACAGATCTTTCCATAGACTGGGACAAGCATGCATTATTAACCATGTGACAAATACTGAAGAGTTGAAACTTGCAGAAGCCTTCAAAATATATAACTGAAAAAATAAACATACATTATAGATAAAGCAAAACCAGAAGTTATACCTCTACTTTTGATCTGAAAGAATGAAAATTGATGATATAACCTTCGCTATAACTCTATACTTGTTACTTTATTATATTTTTATTTTAAGATCGGAAGAGCGTCGTGTAGGGAAAGAGTGTAGATCTCGGTGCGAATCAAGACCTATCTGTATATAATTATTGAAATATTATTAGCACCATCAGTTAATAAATAATCATATTAATACTTGTTAGAGATCTTTCAGCTTAATAAAGCCATCCTCAATAACTAAGCTGAAAGATCTCTAACAAGTATTAAAATATAACTTTTTTGCTTAAACAAGTGCTGAAGACTGGTTAATTAATAGTTCTAATAAGAAAGAAAAGTATATAATGCAAATAATCATAGAATTATTTAAAAGGGAATAATCATAGAAGTTAAAAGGGGTCTGGTTAAAACCAGATCCCTTTTAACTTTTGAAGTTGAAAATGAATCTTCTATTATATAGCATCATAGTTAAAAAAATATAAAAAAGATAATGCTTTCAGAAATCACAACTACAAATAATTTTACAATCAAATCAGTAATAATTTTTTTATTGGGCATTTCAAAATTAAATTGAGTAAATATCAAAATTAATCAGATTAAATTTAATGTCAAATTTACCTTGATCATATCAAATTATAGTCAAAATCAATTTTTTTATGATTAAACATTAATTTATAATCATATATAAATATATTATAACACATATATTCAAATAAATGTTTGATTTTGTTATAAAGAGCTGATTTTGAATTATATTTAAGAGTAAAGAAGTTAGAATAAACTTGGTTCACATAAAATTAAACATTATCAAATTAAAAGCAAAAAATTATCAGAATGACTATTATTGGTGAATTTATTAGAAAACTTGTGAAAAATTTAATACAGAAAATACAATTTGATGTTTGATTTTCCTGAATGAAATTATAGAAATAGCATTCTTCTGATCTTTGAATATACTGTAGTATTAATATTTGTTTTAGCAATATTCAATTTATCTATATTAATTGAAATTATATAATCTTTCTTTGTTACATAGAAATAAAAATGAATAATTTCCAAATTGTTTTCCAACTATAATCTAAATTTTCATAATTGCTTCCTTCTATTAATTACAAAATGCATTCAAGCTCATTTAGTAGGAAAATCTCTTTTTTGTAATTAACTATTAATTATTAAAGAACATTTTCATCTTGTAAAGCCATAATCAGTTTTAGCAAACAGAATTCAAATGCATGCATAATTTTACATTCACAATTCTACTAGATTTATGAATGTAAAATTAAAATTCAAAAATTTCTGCTGTTGTAAGGCTCATCAGTTTCACTGATAACTATTTATTAATAATAGCAAATAAAAATATTTACAAAGTAAAAAGGAAAACTAATAAAGTTCTATGTCTAATAAGTATTCTCACAGAATGGAGTATTAAAAACAAACTTTCATTTAATCCAAAAGAAAACTCAAAAATGGGGCCTACCAATTTCAAAGGAGAACTAAACTCCACACAATGAAAGGATACTGCACTACCTTATGCCATTCTGCAATCTTATTAGCAAACATTATTCCAATAGGCTTAAAAATCAGGAATATCTATGATTTTCACAGTGCCAAAGTTGCTGGCAAAATCACCATTAACAACACTATTTTTATGCAATATACAATTCTCCTGACCCAGAAAAACAGCTTCATCCAGCAAAAATCTATAATAGTATACCCAATTTCTGTTCATCTTGTAAAACTAAAATCTTTAAACTAATGCAGATGTCAGTTTTTTTGATAAAAAAGATCTTTGAGTTAAAATTTTTTGTTCATTTATTTACAATAAAAACTTTAAAATTCATTCATCTTGTTTTATTAATCATTAATTTTTCATGAACTGTGCCTTTTCAAGTAGGTAATGACTCATGAGCAACAAAAACAATCTTGGTGGCTGGCCACTGCCAGACACTTTTTGTCTCTTGTTGAACTGTTCAGTGTTACACAGAGCGCTGCTCTGCATTCAGAATGGCACCAAGCAATCAATTTGGAGAAAGTGAATGCGTTCACCTGTCGAGTGAGTCTTCTTTATCTATTCATCTTTATGGGCTCAGACCCACTTTCTGCCCCTTTCTACTATCTATTATAAATCTTTTATAAAGATTTTAATGTATAAAGAAATAATTATTAATGTAAGAATTTACAATTAACAAAAAACATATATGCAAATCAAAAATTTCTTCGAACCAATTATATTAATCATACCTGAAGATGATACTGTAGCGATCCTCCTTTTAGGAGTTAAATAAAAACTTTATCATTATTCTCAACTGCAATAAGTGCTTAAATGTATGATTAATACCATAGTTAAAAAGTTAAAGTAGGTGATTAGAATATGAACCAATTATAATTTTTCCCATAAATTACATACCTCAAACAGTCCGGTTTCAATTAGTCCGGTAAGAAACAGAACTAATTAACTGGACTATGCAAGGTACTGCTGTACTGAAAATATTACACAGATTAAATAATTGTGAAATATTTTTTATCTGCTAAATTAGTGATAGTGTTAACCTATTCTTCATATATCCACTGACTTCTCTCATTATATGAATTGTAAACATTATACAATCCAAACCTTAAGAGAATTTAATCCAAATAAACCTAATTAACTTGCCAAATTTAATCCTTGAAACATAATGGAATTTTAATGATTCTAAATAATTTAGACAAATTATACAAATTATTAAACCAATGAGTGTGGCTCCATCTATTAATTAAAAACTAAACTAGAATTTAAACAAATTTACCTGAAGATGAAAAAATCTGCCTCAGCCTGGGATCAATTCTAATTCTCTAATTTTGTTATGAATAAACTGAACATTTTGACAGTAAGATTACAATTCAAATTGTCATTAAATTAATTGCTATATATCTGATATGTAATTATGTACACTAATTATATTTAGTTTTAAATTAAATCTAAGTAACTTAATTTTAACTCTAACCAAAAACCAAATAAAGTTGTTTTAGATATTAATTATTTGACAAGTATTGTTTTTCAAATTCATTATTATTATTGGTTTATATTTCAAATAGAGAACTTTTTGTAATTTTAACAAGTATATGTTCTTCTACTGTTTGTATAAACTGACTGTTTTGAAACATTTTAATAATACTCTAATTAAAATGGATTCAAAATTTTAATATTTTACTTTTTAATTTTATAATCAAAGAATTTACTGATTTTATAAAAATAATTTTTTTTAAATAAAAATTAGAAAGATTTTGATATAAGAGTTAAAAAAGAAAAAAGAATTCAATATAACAAAATATATTTCAATTTCAAATTTAAATTAAATTTATACATACCACAAAATCAGACTGAGTTAAAAGACCATCTTCTTTAAGAGCTCTTTTATCCTCATTCAATCTTAAATGGACTCTATTCAAAGTTTCTGTATTCTCATCATAAAGACGAACTTCATGCCCATGATAGGCAAGTTCTCCTAAATTCAAAATTTGTTTTTAATAATTATCTAACAAAAATATAAATAAAAAGCATTAATAAATAGATAAAAAACAAATAAAAATTTCCAATAAAATACCTTATTTAAATTTAAATAAATAAAATGATAAAATTGATTTTGTTATAAATTTTAAACTTAATAAAATTTTTGCTGTTAGTACAATATTATCAAATGTAATGCAATATGTATATGTATGATAAAGAATATATATATAAATTCTGAGGATAGTTTTCTTAATCATTGAAAAAACTATGTTAAATTTACATTTTATATATATAATATTTATTCTATTTATAATTTTTAAAT
>AYEL01079312.1:0-28395 GCA_000484575.1 Olivierus martensii
AAAAAAATTTTTAATTTTAAAAATTAATTAATTAATTTCTATACACTTTATTAATCAAAAACTAATAAAGTTATGTTTTAATCATTTTACAAGAAAAATTCTCTTATGAAAATAATTTACATAACCAAATAACCCTAGCATTATAAATTAATTTAGAAATAATTGAAATTAATAATTAAATCAAATTTTATTAGTCAAAGATGGAATGATATTGGTAAAATTTAATTTAATTATTAATATCAATTATTTTTAAATTAATTTATAATGCTAGGGTTATTTGGTTATTAATCCCTAATAGGTTTGATTGCTTGATATAGTTTACATAAAATACCAATATTTCTCAAGTTGATTTTTTTTAAGTAAGATATAATTTAATATTGCTTATTTAACTTTTACAAACGTTATGCATCTTTAATTTATCTCTAACATGGGTGAACCAATGGGCAATGATGGATTTAAGCAGTAAGAATCATCAGAATCTTCATATCACATTTGGTAGAATCATAATTTTATTAAGGATTTGTGAGCTTTTCAATGCAGTAAAAAATAACCTACTGCACTGAAAAGTCCATATTTTTTATAGGATGAGTGCCAACACTACAGTTTTTATTAGGATTTGTTTTATTATTATTGTGTTTTTTCTTTTATTTAATCAAATTAAATTTTTCATTTATAATAAAAATAAGAACAAGATTTATCTTGAATTAAAACTATATATGTTTATTAAATGAAACTACATACTTTACAAATACAGGAGATTCATGATTTACAATGGAGATGCATGTAAAAATTTTGATCATAATTTGAATCTGTCAAAACCATCGATGGTCATAACTCAAAAAATGATTTCCCATAGGCATAATGTAATAAATGAAGGTTAGATTCCCCAACCACAAAACTTAGAATATTCAACATACATGAGTTCTATTCCAAATATTTCAAACCCTGCCACTATAAATCAAAATAGTTGAGTTTCCAAATTTTATGGATTTCTCACTAATGTTTACTAGGACATTATATGTTATCTTAATAAACATAAAAAAAATACAAAATTACAAGAATCAGACACAAAAAAGGATGTTTTCCATATATCAGACATTGAGATTGGGAAACTGCTCAGTCCCAATGCTTCAAATCCAGGCTAATTGCATTGATCAATAGCAAAATATATTGATGACATCACTATCATTAGTTGAGGACTACCTGTACTATAATTTTTAAAAGTAATTCCATAACGTAATGTTGAATAAATGCTGTTTACTTTTTAAAAATTAGGAAAATATATATCTTGTATTATTGACATCTTTATGCCTATGTAATGATGTCAATAAATACAAAATAAATAAAATAATAGGTATAAATAAAAGTAGAATTATAAGTTACATTTGTATACCTAAATTTGTAATAAAACTAAGCATTATTTTTTTAATACCATTTCCTAATCATTGTCTAATTACTAAATAATGGAAACTACATCAAGCCAAACTAAGAACTATTCACATCTATAGTACAGTCAACAGGATTTTATAATAAAAGTTTGATACCTAGAACAAACCTATCAAAAATATTTTCTGAGGCATGAAATTTGATTTGATCCAGTGTCCTTTGGGTAACAGCCAAAGTATTAGCCATATAAAAAGCATTTCTACATGGCTAATTTTTTCGTTATTAGTTGGATTAGTAATGTAGAAAGCATTTCTTCAAACCAGTAATGAAAAACTATTAAATTATTATATAGCTATAAAAAGATTAGAATTTTAAATTGAATTTTAAATTTAATGTTAGAATCTGATTTGTTTTCAAGTTTAATTAATAGAATATAAGAAAATAAATAATCATTGTTCTGAGAAAGATACATTAACTGTAGAAATTGTCAAATTTGGCTTTCTATTATTTTCATGAGCTATAGAAAATTCTTCTAAAATATTAAATACTCAATTGAACAACTTTGTGCAATGCTTTAAAATTAAAATAAATTATTATATTACATGCGATTTCATTCAACATGTTTCAGGAAACATTCTTGAATTGAAATGAAAACAGTTAACTAAAGAAGTATTGAACATCAGTATGGTCATCACTTTTCTCCTATTAATTATATACTGAGTGATGGGCATTTCAACACTAACCATGGGCTGCCCATATTGGTATTTGGGTCAGCTATCAGATGAAGGATAGGATTGAATGGGCATGGCTTGGACTTATGAGAAAATCTGGAGTATCCAGAACAGTAGCATAGCTAAGTTTTTTAGATTCTTAGGCAAGAAATAATTTTGGATCTATTATTATTATTAGAAATCAATTTTAAATAGGTATAATAGGAAAAAATGTTGAATCATTTTAACAACATAAATACAGTATGTATTTTATTTATAATTTCTTTATAATTATACAGATATTAAAAACATGAAAATTAATATTATTACATGATGCTACTTATTAAATACAATTTGATAAACATAAAAATTTATAGTGTAATTAATAAATTTATGAGAAAAATTAAAATGTTGCTTTTGGCACATTTAAATTTGCAGAATCATCAGTAACATCATTTAAATTCATTTTATTGGCACATTTATGTTAAACAGTCAAAATTGCAAGAGTGCACAGTCTACGATGATTAATAGCATTTCATTTATAATATTTTATTATTCATAATTTACTAAATGATCTTTCAGCAGAGGCAGCTGACAAAAAATCAGTTAATAAATTAACTGATAAAAATTACAGTGACAGGGTTCAAAATTTTGTCAGCTTTTATCTGATTTTTCAATCAGTTAATTTAATAACTGATAAAAATAAAAAATAAGAGTAAAAAATAACATAAATTAAAAATTTAGAAAAGTCACTTTTTAGGATACTATATATTGAAATTAACAAATTAAAAAAATTATCTAATAAACATGTCTGCTGATAAATCTTGTTTAATAAGTGTGATTAAATTACAATATTGAATAAGCAGTTGGGAAGAGTATAGATGGATGCTTTTTATAAGATTTTCACACTCATTCAATATGTCAGCATTTGATATATTTTTTTCAATTCATTTTTTATTTTTTATTATTTTGCAATATTGAAAAAATATATCAAATGCTGATATCTTGATTGAATATGAAAATCTTAAAATTAGTATTGTAAAATAATTTCATTGTTTGTTCTTAAAGTTGTCCCTCTAAGAAACAATAAAACGTTTTGCAAAATAATTTTTCATTAACTTAGTATTTCTGAAATAATTTTTAATTTCTTTTATAATGTTGTCTGAAAAAAGGTCTCCAACCTGTGGCAAACAGGTCGCATGCAGCCCAACAAGCTTTAATAAATTTACTGATTGACATAACGTACGGTTGCATAAACTGACAATAAAGATGGGTCTCACAAGAGTAAACGCAGCATCAATATGCTGATATAAATGCGTTGCACACAAAACATCAAGTGTATCGATATTCAAACCAAAAGACATAAATAAATGATGTTTAGCTATTGACCAATTACTATGACATCATTTGAAGTTAGCTGATTCAAAATGGATAGCAAAACTCAAGAACTGCTTTATTTATAGCTGGTTTCATTCATAAAATTATTGAATGTCATGGTTTTGCAATCGCAAAATTCAAAATCTAAAAGAATTGTATAAATATGTGACATATATTGTTTCAGAGAACAACAAAGTTTCAATAACCAGTTCATACCCTAACTGGACAAATGGTTAACGTATTCTTATACACGGCATAGAGAGTTGAACAAGAGCCAACTTTGGCATAAAGCACAGTGTCTAGCCATATAGAGGAAGTATCATCATCAATATCAATACACTGATATATTTAAATCATGTTTTATGCCTGTGAGACCCAACCTTTAGTAAATTTTTTTTTTTCCTATTAACAAAAAAAACTGATGTAAAGTTGAAACAACATAAATAGAAATGACTTAAGATGAGGTGTGATTGCACATCAAAAATATTTATTTATTGAGTACTTCACAAATAAGATCATAAATGTGTAGACTAATCTTTTTTTAGTAAAAGAAACATGGAAGCCATTAATGTACATATCATCAGTTAATATTAAATGAAAATTTAATCATCTAGGTATTGTACTAATCTTTCTGATCAATAATTTGTGCATTTTCTGATGCTGTTTATCATTTATAAAATACAGAATGATTATTTTACGGTGATTTCAGATATCAGATTTGTACTCCTGGCAATCAGGATCACTGGTCAGCTTTCCACTACTGTCAATTGCAACAAAATTTTTGTTGCACAATTTTATTCTGATTTTTACTGTTTAAATTTTGTAAAATACTTTTGTTGAGATTCAGAATAGTAAACTTTTATTATTTCTATGATATTTTCTGCCAAACAAACATTTCAATAAAACTGTATTGTAGAGAAATGTGACATATGATTATTCTATTCTCTATCCAGCTTTTTCTTAGTATTGTGTCATGACATTTTAATGCTATTATAATTTTGGAATTTCATTTAAATGGCCTTTATTTATTTCAATAATAAACTGGATTTGGAAAATTTTTTAAATTATAAATTATCTATTTATTTTAATAAACGTTATATTGTTCTACTGTAATACTTGAAAGTCAGGGGATTAGTTTACACACAAGTATATACGGTATGTAAAATATATATATATGTGTATTATAAGTTAAATAAGGTGTGATAAGTCTTTTGCCATCACAGTTCAGCAAGGAGCCATACTCAAGAACAAGGATTTTTGGACTTGTTTCAGCCCTACTACCAAGTACCAGAATTCGCCTTAAATCTGCATAATAAGTTAAATATTTTTTAAATACATAAAGCATATTTAAAATATTATTTTTCACTACATATGATTTAAAAATTATTTTATCTATTTATTTGACTCCCATAATCTTATTGAAAATATTTATTCACTAGATTTTCAAAACTTTCTAAAATTTTATATATACTGTAATGATATTTATTTCAGAAACTCAAATAAAATACAGTCTTTATATCTGAATGTTGAATTTGTTGAAAATAATCTCACTCTTATAATAAGACTAATTAGATAAAGGAAATCTAGAAATTTATATCTATTTTCCTGATTATAAAATAAAAAGATAATAATGGACAAGGTTTTTAGATTAAAAGCTTAATTATTGTTCTCTATCAAAATACAGAGAGATTTATATTATGATAAAGAACAATAATAATTTTTTAATATAAAATTCTATATTGTGCGGAATTGTTATGATTATGATTTTATAGTCGATAAATTCATCATATACTACCTACCGACATCAATATTAAACTGTATAAGTGTAATGTTTACTAAATATTTTATCAAATTTATCGCCAATAACAAAACAAAAAAAAACACGAAACGGCCTAAAAGCGTGACATTTGACTGTCGCGGGGGGACGGCGGGATTCTTCAAGAAATGCGGGACTGTCCGCGAATCGCGTGACACTTGGAGGGTCTAATTTTCGGTTAAAAAAGAAAGTTCAAGAAGGTCAACTGTGTGTCATAGCCACAGATTTACATATACGATATAAAGTTCAATCTTTAGTCACTGTTGCCGACGACCACGTATAACCATAATGTCGTACCTTTTTCACTTTGTCTTAGTACGTGACATGTAAATGTATATTTAAGTGTATAATAAATTGGTTATAAGATAGAGATGTGCTTATACTATCCAACTTGTAGATTATAATGACATGATTAATTGCTGGGAATGCTTTGGTTTTCTATACAGATGATTCTGGTTCGAATTCGACATTTCTTGGAAAATTTATACAAGGGATCTGGACATGGATCAAAAAAGAAGACACGGTTTCAAAAAAAATAAAAGGGGATTATTAATTATTTTGTAAAAATGGCTTACAACTTTTAAGTGTTTCTTGATAAAAGCTTATACAGTATATTGTATTCGTTTTATAAATTTTTCTATCCGTTGCTAGCGAAAATCATACATTATAACCATGGAAATTTTAAGGGATCATTATTTATCTAAAATGGTCATCTATTAATACTGAAGGATCATATGTGATTCCTTTATAAAAGTTCAAACATTGATACGCCAATATCTCTAAAACTATACATTGCATTTGAATTATATTCTAATCATTTGAAAGAGTAAATGATATTAAATATACAAGGAATCTATCAGCGCTTTAAGCAGGAAAAATACAATTTTATATTAGATATTTAGTACATATACTTCCTTATATCTCCTAGAAGCAGCAGAACTCGATAGTTTATAATTTTAAATATCTATATACAATCCTATTTTTTTAATAATGGTCTCATTTAATTATTTTTTCTGTGTGTGTAACTATTAGATCATCGGCAAAATACACTGACGGAAAAAAAAATCCCAACACCAATGGGTTAATTTTTTCAAATAGTAAATAAATTAGTTTTTACATGCCAGAATTAGAAATCTGTACCAGAGCTATGCCAACTAAGATGTTAAAGCTTTGTTTAATGCTTTGTCTGCATTATTTTTTTTATTTGAGTTGACAGTCACAAGCAATATCTTTCATAAATTCAACTCCATCCTTGTCATAGAAAGAGGCAACAGGACATGAGAATTTGGGCTCTTTCCTCCAGTAAAAGGAGTTCTAGTTCTATCCAAGGTATGAGATATTATGCTAATGGTTGAATGGTACTAGGATAGTGAAAGATGCAGTACCATAAACAAACTCTTTAAGACAAAATGTGAAACCTCATCATGTTTAATCTTCCATTTGTATTGGAGGATAATTATTTGGTGATTGTTTTTATTCCTTGGAGCTTTTTGTTTTTAAAAACAAATATTTGAGTGATTCATCTTTTAGGATTAAGAAGGAAGGTACTGCTACCTAATCATGGTTTTCAGCAAGTGGGACATACTTTTCAATTAGCTTCTTTGAGACTCAGTGATTGGGTAGCAGTACCTTCCTTCTTAATCCTAAAAGATGAATTAGTTCAGTAGGAAATTAATACCTGATATCAGTCATTTTTGGTGTGCTGGCCTTTGATGCCACTAAGAAGACTAAATTTATAGATTCTATTCTTTCTTCTGAAGGACTAACTTGCTTTCATCCATAGTTATATTCTATTGAGATAAATCTGGGGTCTGTGAAGGTATTCTCAGATCATAATAGTAAGCCTAAACAACTTATTTCTTCAGTGACTATTCCTATAAAATGGGGAATATAATAAGTGGGATTCTGAGTTCACTACTGAGTCTTTGGCTAGGCCAGTCTTGGAGGGTGCAAGCTGTTTACTTTTACCTCTGAAAGAGTTCTAAAATTTGTATATTTGTTAAAAATAGCATTAATATTTCATTCATATGAGATTTCTGTTCTAGAGATCTAACAGTCTTATAAATGGAGATTGAAAGAAATTATGCTAACAAGGAACTTATTTTTGCCTTTGCATATTTTCCTTATAATGATAAATTTATATCAAAATCAATTTTTGTGCATTTGGTAAAGTTCTATCAACAGAATCAATCTGATTTATTGGTAAGTGTTAATATTAATTCTAATAATGTAATTTAGAAAAGCAAGAACATCAATCAGAGATTATTATTTATTGGAGTTTCTGGTAAGAGATATTTTTATTTTCAATAAGGGCAATGAATCTATCCTTATTATTAAAAAACAGAAGATAAAAATTATTGATCTAGAATTATGGACTCAAAGTGCTTCTGATATAAATGAGAATTGGCATGTATTTAATTTTGGGCCATCAGCTTTGGATTATATATATATTTACTTTAAATTAATAGGTATGGTAACCATTCAGATTCAAAGAAAACTAATTAGACTTTTTATGAAGAGGACCTTACATTCAGTCTTAGGAATATTCAGAGCAGGTTTTGCTTGATGATAGATACAAAGATGTTGATGACCAGATTCTACCAACAATTCTCTTATCCTATCATCAAACTTGTATGGTTAAGATTGTTGCATTCCAAGGCTGGTTCTTTGGTGGAATAAATAGCTTGACAAATCTTAGACTAAATGTTATAAAGCTTTTTAATAAAGCTATGAGGATAAGCTTATAGGATATCTATGATAGTGTTCTCACATGTTGTAATAAAGATGATAGAAAAATTAAAAAAACTTCCTTGAAACACTATTTTTATGCAATTGATAAAATACTCTATTGAAGATAATATCTGAAATAAATAAATGCCTTTTCATCAGCTTGATTGTACTAACTTTATTATAAAGAAAATTATTATTAGATTAAGAATTATTATTGTTATTATAAGGCAGATTGACTAATATAGGTAATTCTTGATTTATGTTGGGATTAAGTTCCACCATATTACTTTATTATTCAAAATTTCATAATTTGAGGTAAAATTACTATAAAATGTAATGAGATACACTCTAAAACTGAAAAAATTCCATAAACTGGTCAATTATATTAATTTTTGACACAAATTTATGCAAAAATGAGAACATTTATTGAGGAAGAATATAGTACAGTTGTATAATATAATTAAATATTCTACAAACAAAAAAGTTAATACAATGATAAATTCACAAAAAATATTTGCTCGAAACTTCTTCACAATGTATACTATCACTGAAGGCTTGTCAATGAATGTTCTTGTGTTTCTTCTTGCTGGATTCATATGGAGATTATGGTCAAAGCCTTGTTTTCCAATTCTCCTGTTTCTGTTGGAACTTTCTTTTAAAAAACTGGGTCAGTGCAGGCTACTGGGAAGTTCCTGCAAGAGTTTGTAGAACTTGAGAAAGGTGTTGACTCCTCTATATATTGTGGAAGCATGCTTCCAGTTGGGATTTGGAAAAGTTATTCAAAACTTCATACATTTTGGAAAGATATTCTTGTAGAAATTTTGGATACTACATCTCCTTTTGTGTGTTGCTGATCAGTTTCTGAAAATTTCCAACCACTTCTCCTTGGCAGAGGGAGATACACTCAGGTGGTTTTTTTTTGTTCTATTTACAGAAACTTCTAGAAATGTATAGAAATTCATGTAAATCATATGTAACAGTAACATATATATATATAAATTTTGTAATTTTAAAACTACATAATTTGAGGCTTGAAATAACTCATTAAAGAAACTAATTCAATATGGTTTCCTGATTTTGTTTTGATTTAAGAGTCATCTTCCTCTTAGGAGCAATTAGATCTTTAATGAGCATGTTTATCATACCCATTAATATAAAATTTAGTAATTACTATTATTTTGTTTCATATATACAAAAAAGGAATTGCTTATTATGATAAAAATATTTAAGTTATATATTATATTGTACTATATGACAATGTAGATCATAGGACATCAATATGTATAAGAATGATAGTGGGAGGAATCAGAGTTTGTATTTACAAAGCAATTTTATCAGCACATGTGAGCAGACCAAATATTAATGTACTGTCTATTAAAAATATTTTATTGAGTAACGTCTTCGGCGTTAAATTGCCATCATCAGCTCTTACATTAATACAAACTACCATTTATGTTCGAGAACGTAAATGGTAGTTTGTAACAATTTAACGCCAAACATGTTACTCAATAAAATATTTTTAATAGACAGTACATTAATATTTGGTCTGCTCACTCGTGCTGATAAAATTGCTTCATAAGTTTTAAAAACCTATTAAAGCAGTAAAAAGGAAATTCAGGAGTTTCTATTATATACAACTTACTTCTCCCCAATCTTCTCCAGTCACAAATAGGTCAAACAAGAGAGAGAGAGAGAGAGAGAGGAAGGAGGGAGACACCTGGAGAAAAAGGCAAGGTGCTCTCTCAAAACAAATATGTAAGAAATACAATGACAGTATGGGTTGTATTTCGATCGGTCAGTGGACCTTCGTCCCCAATATTAATAAATTGTGGGAGGAAGTTTAAATGCAGGTGTTGGACAACAGTCGAGATACTGACATCTAGCTCGAAAGCATTTCAAGAAAGTAAACATCAAAATTCTCTCCCTGGGAAAAAGGTTAGGGAAAGGTCAAGGGTATATAAGAGCCATTGCCACCCTCAATCAAGGCTGCTAGTTCTAGGTGACTTGCTGCTTGGCTCAGTACTCCTTACTGTGAATCTTTTCTTGGACTATGCTCGCTCGTTTTCTCAGAAGTCGACCACAAGCTGTTCCTCTCCGAAACCGAAGTTTCACAATTTCTTCTTCTGGGCAAATTTTATCCGTTAAAAGTTCTCATCCTCCTGAAAGTAGCAGTCAAGATTGTCACAACTGTTCAACTACCGGTCCTTTCCAAACTGTCAGTTAGTTGATCGTTGTTCTTACTGCCAGTGTTTCTGTTCATCTCGTAGTGTGTGTCACAATATTTTTTTTATTACTAAAAACAATATGCTATAATTGAAATCTGTATAACAGAATTCAAACAACTATATTGTAATATTGACTATTTTTATTTTGATTAGAAAAACGACCAGTTGATTCATTATTTGTTGTGGGTTGTCAAGGATGTCTGATAGAATATATTCTTGAGCCAAGGATGCCTTCTGGCTTAGGAAAAGTAGGGGAAGATTCTCCTATTGAACTAGATGTCACTGCACATGCTCAATGGAATTTATTCCGGTAAAATATTATATTCTAAAATTAAATTATATGTATTATAAAATGTAGTCAAATACTTTAAAAATAATTTTTCATTCAGAAATAATCTATGAAGAAATTTTTTTATAGACTATTAAATTCAATGGAAATTAAGCCTCCTTTATTTTCAACAAATCCCCTCTTAGCTTATGAAATTTCATCATCAAGTAAGGAATTAATGTTTAATAAATGTACATATTTTGTATTAATTTATTAATATTATAAAAAATTAATTTTATAGATCATGCTGAATCCAATAATCAAATGCAAGATAGCCAAGCAAAAGGAGAGGAAATAGAAGAAAGTTGGTTATCTCAGGTAAAAAACAAATTGTACTCTTCCATCAAAATTTAATAAAGAATAATTGATAAACTACTGATTACATTTAATCAAAATTAATGATATTGATAAATTTCATTAATCAATTATCATTATTAAATTTAATTGAAATTAGTGAAGTTTTCAGATAATGCTTAATCTTTTAATGATTTATGTATTTCAATTAATAAAAGCCTTATCTGAAAAATTGATATTGTGGAAGTTTTCAGACTGATTTTTTCCTTTATTCATGTTCATCTTGTTTTCATCTCTTTCACCTTCATCTCTTTTTCTAAGTTGATTGAAAAGCTCATGAAAGTACTCTTGCTATCAATCATCCTTGATTTATCTAACAGCATTTTCCCCACTCTTATTTTTTACATAAGGCACACACTTACTTTGTTTGCTCCATAAACTTCTTATATATCTCTAAAATTTCCATTTATTCCTTTAAGAATCACCCTTCAGTTTCTCATCTCTTCACTATCCTTTCTACACTCTTTCACCAATCATGCATGCTATTTCTTACACCACTTATACTTTCATATAACATTCCCTGGTATCCTCTTTTCCCTTATACAGTATGTACTATCTTGTCATATCACCTGCATTCTTGTTTCTTCCTACTCTCATTTCATCCGCTACCTCTCTTGTAATGATTATCATATGCTCTTTTAATTGTATTCACACACTTATCACATCAGCACTCTTATCCACTATACTAGTGGTCTCCACTGGGGGTACAGTGAAAACAATTTTTTAATATATTATTTGTAGACTCTACAAGCTGCTAGATCACTGGAGTATTAAAACTAAATATCGAAATAAATTAAAATTGGAACCAGACTTTCGTATCGCAGTGTCAGATAATATCAAACCAGCATTTTCAGAAATTATTAAACAAATGCAAGCCCATTCTTCTCATTGAATTTTAATAAGAAAAATAAATATGCATCTATGTTTATAATAAAAATAATGTGCAATTATAGCTTTTTTGGATATTACATAAGGCCTTATTTCCTCTTTAAAACACTAATTACAATAGATATCTGCTCAATCAGTTGGGGATACACACCATTTATTTTTTCTGTCTTAGGGGTACGCAGTCAAAAAAGTTTGGAGACCACTACAGTAGATCAATCTTTCACACACTTTTCTCTCATGTACTTTAATTTCATAAACAAATAATCCATTTTCACTCATACTTCTTTTGTTTGCTATCCCTATCCTCTTTACTGATTAATTCTCAAAATCACCAGATCTGAATCAATTTTGAGTTATAGTATAGTACTTATTAATTTTTTAGAAAAACTATAATGAACAACTATTCTATTCATTAGACAACTTCAGCAACATGAACATATAGCATGAGAATGACATAGAGCCCTAGAATGATGAAATCATGGCATCATTTCAAGTCATTACTAAAGACTCCTCATGTCCAAACTTGAGTTAAGCAAAGGTTCTATATTGATGTCATTTTTTTCATTCAACACATCGAAAATTGCAAATTCACTGCATAGGCAGGAAAGTTCATGTTTGTGATTTCCTTTGTTTATAGTGACTAAACAAAAAAATATAATGCCATATTTTTTAGTATGCATGTTCCTTAGACTTTGTATCTGTGATATGATATAAATTGCCAATATTCAAGATTCACTTCAAAAATGAAATTTTTTTTATGTTCAAGCTTTAAATTAATGAGTATATATAAGTTTTCAAGCACAATACATGAACTTAAATACATACTATATAATGTGCCTTTTGCCAATAAAAAAAAATTTTTTGAAGTGTCACTAGTCTTCCAGAATTTGTTAATTCCATTACTTTCCTGGTCTATCTTTTTAAAAATATTAATAAACATAACTAGTGAAGTGGTTTTAAAAAACAGAGAAAGCGAAACCAACCAGCTGCTGGACCCAGATGCTCATGTTCAATTTAAATGTGTCTGTCTGGGATAGTTAAGGGAAAGAAGAATGCAAAGAAGAATAATGTCATTAAGAATGACATCATTCTTCTTTGCATTCACATTTGGGTCAATGCCTTGCTGAAGTTATATATTGTTCTAAAGACATCAAAATTTATAGAAAATTTGTCTTCTCAATCAAGTACAGACTACTCCTTTATGAAAGTAATATGAAAAAAAGAAAAACATTTATTATGAATTGATTGAGAAGACAAATTTTCTATAAAGTACAGACTACTCCTTTATGAAAGTAATATGAAAAAAAGAAAAACATTTATTATGAAAATACTTTTGAATTACTTTCATATATTTTACTAATTTGATAATTTCTTATGAATTTCTTTGATAAATTAGTAATAACCCTTGATTAATCATAAATTATATCTTATAATCTGAAACTTATATTCTATAGAATATAAATTCTTATTCATATTTTATAAACTAGCACTTAATTGAGCAGCAATAGTTTGTTTTCACAAAAACAAAAATGTAGGTTTTATTCAAGCATAACATTTTGGTAGTTTCGTACAATTAAATAAAATATGTTTTTGTTTTTGTGAAAACAAACTATTGCTGCTCAGTTAAGTGCTAATTTCTAAAATACAAATAAGTAAAAATAGACAAGAGCAGAAGCAAAGATATCAAAATATAAATTCTTAATTAATCCAGAGATCTAATACATTACAGATTTTGATTTCCACAATGTATTAATCATTAAAATATTATTTATAATTCTACTAAAATTTATTTAAAAATTAAGTATGGTAGAGGATGATTCTCTATTTTAATTTCTGAATTGAAATTGTAAAATATTAGTTTATTTTTCACCTCTTAGCTCTGTTATGAACTTTATGATTTATAAAGAATCATAAATTGTAGAATTATTTTTTAAGTAAAAAGTTGGATATAAAAAATTTGAATAAAAAGAGAGTAATTCTTAAATTTTATTATTTTATCATAAGATATACAGTATAATAATTTAAGACATTGTTGATGCCATATTCTCCAAATGATGGTTTGTCCTGAATAAAATGAAAATATATAATTATTATTATTAGAATTTTATCTGTTGTGCATTTTTAGAGAATGCATAAGATATATAATAATTTAAGACATTGTTGATGCCATATTCTCCAAATGATGGTTTGTCCTGAATAATCTTAAATAGTTAGCCTCTTGATAAGATATAAACTCCTAAAATGATTGTTTATATACTATGTTACATAATATTATTTTAATAATGATTTTAATGTATATAGTTATATTGTAATAGCAATTTTAAGCTATATTATGGAGACACTTTTGCCGTCAATTTCGGAGAGTGCATCTATGAACTACGATACGCTATTACATTACCAACAAAAAGCATAATTTCGTGTTTAAACTAATTTAAATTTTATTTGTTGCTATAATCAGGATGTTTGACGACATGATGAAGTCACAATTTACATCTATAAATTTTATAATGCTCCAGAAATTTCCGGCCAATGTTGGTTACATTGTCTAGTATTTAATGTATATAATATTTTACATTATATGCATTTTAATATCAAAAACTATCTTTAAAAAAAGTTATCGAAACAACAAGAGAACAAGATTTTACATTATGTGCATTTTAATATCAAAAACTATCTTTAAAAAAAGTTATCGAAACAACAAGAGAACAAGAATGAAAAATTTACTGTCAGAGCATAAAAAAACGAATACGAATTTGAAAAAATCCACAATGAAAAATGGGAGGAAAACAGAATTTGTTGATACTTACGTGCTATTTTTAGAAGTTTTCAGTTATCATAGTGGTATAATACATCGTGATTTTTCTGACGATATACATTGTTCATTCATAGTAAGTCATGTAACAATGATATTATATGACATCATTAATTTCCATTATATATCAATTAGTGTGAATATGGCACCATCCGAAATTCGAACGAAAGCCTGAATGATTTAAACAAATATTTTCGTTGCAACACCAAATTTTTTACTCCTCGAGACTATCTTGATTCATACTACAGGTACTCCTTACTTTACGACCGAGTTCCGTTCCGACGACTACGTCGTTAAGAGAATTTGTCGATAAGCGAGGAGCTTGCGCCGAGAATATAGGATCGTTGTAAAATTATAAAACTATAAAAATTACGCAAATTTCAAGTCACGTGCTTATTTCTTTGACCGTTTTACTAGCTTCATAGTCTTGTATGATTTTTATTTTCACTTGAAGGTCGATAGCTTTCCTTCGTTTCTTAACAATTTCTCCAGATAACGCCATACTGGTACTTTTTCTTTTCGTCGACATCTGTACTATTTTCGGGTTAACTACTGTAAAAATGAAAAAAAGAGGTTACAGTGACTGCTTGTCGGAATGAAACTGACGGAAAAAGTGCCTAGCAAGCTAGGGTTTCCAGATCTGAATTGCTAAAAGTAGCCCAAAAAGTCGCAAGTAGCGAAATTAAAAATTTAGTAGCGCTAAACTTACAAAAGTAGCCCAATTCGCTACTTGTATTCCAATCTGGCAACCTGTAGCAAGTCTATAGTACGCTCAGGCGTATGTCACCATTCCTCACTGACTCAAGCTGAGAAAAGGGATTTCGCGAATTGCAGGTCAAAACTCTATTGGTCGTAAGTGCGAGAGGTCTTTAAGCAGATAGGTCGTAAAGTGAGGAATACCTGTATTCTATGTTATCTATAAGATTATACGAAACAGCTATGTAAAGTTCGAACTGGATATGTTAAAATTTAGTTAGAGATGGTTATAATTTTTGTATTTATTTTTAATAGCAATATTATAAGTATTCGAATAAGTTTAGAATAAGTCCCCGAGTGCGCAAGGCCTAAGTTTATCATTCCGTTAGGTTAGTTAAGCCGCCATATCCTCATGGGATATTTTTATCTGACAGCAGCCACTTATAGAACTCATCATAGGCTGGCCAACCCTCATGATGGGGTCATCCAGATGGTTAAAGGATGGGGTTCAACGGACTGGCTGGCTAGGACCCCTCCTGAAAAATTGGAGATGTTGGACCCGGATTTGAACCCAGATCCTCCAGGGTGGTAAGCCACAGGTTTACCACGCGGCCCATCTGACCGACCTGTTATTCCGCCAATCCGTAAATCCCACAGTTTCTTCTGTGAGGTGTTCATTATACGAACATAAAAATCTTTCGCGAAAGTGTTCGTTATCCGATTTGTTCGTTAACCGTACATCCACTATATTGTATAAACGAAGCATTGAAAGAGGCAGGATTGAAACGAGACATTGTTTTTGTTTGAAACGGATAAGGATAGTCTTTCACGTGAACTTAATGGATTTATGGTTATTTTAATGATAAATAGCTTCTAAAAGGCTAACAAAGATTAGAAATCCCAAAGTAGAAAGTGTAAAATGCAGTCAAAGTAGAATGTTTATGAATGATATATATTAAACAAAAAAATTCAAATAAGCTAATGATGTAATTTATAATTTACTAGCGAAGTGTACCCATTGTTAGCCAGGCATATTTATTATGAAAACATATATAGTATATTAGGAAATACTTGATTTTTGTTATTTGCATGTTGGTTTCTTCAATAGTTTTTTTAATATAACCTTCATAATTTCCGGAAAGTTCACGAACCTATGAGTCAATATATCTTTCCGCTACCACTTGGATTTACTTGGAGGAACATTGAACTTCGTAATGTATGTATTATATACAAAACAGGCCTATATCGAAAAAGTGATCATTTTTAGCAGGCTTCATTGCATTGTTCCTAGAAAGAATTTTTTATTTAAAAATTACTTCATTAATTTCATTTATTATGTCGAACGTCGTGTTTATGTTATGATCAAAGTAATTTAATAACAATAACAATATTACTGTATATGACGATAGTCATCTACTTCTTACATCATGACGACTTACTCCAACAAAATCATTTTGTCATATAATTCATTTATTATAGCATTTGAAATCAATACGATCCGTTTATAGATTACATCACATGGACCATGGCAATTACATCATATTAACGTCACTACATTATTACATCATCGAGATGTCAAGTAGCAAGTGCTTTTTTATGATAACACCTATTCTTGCATCATCGTGAGGTAATATGAAAGTAATTTAATAACAATAACAATATTATTGTATATGACGATAGTAATCTACTTCTTACATCATGACGACTTATTCGAACAAAATCATTTTGTCATATACTGTAATTCATTTATTATAGCATTTGAAATCAGTACGATCCGTTTATAGATTACATCACATGGATCATGGCAATTACATCATATTAACGTCATTACATTATTACATCATCGAGACGTCAAGTAGCAAGTGCTTTTTTATGATAACACCTATTCTTGCATCATCGTGAGGTAATATAGGTCCAGTGTGTGGTACAGTACAACTGTGACTTCATGTCGAATTCGTACGTGATACTGAATGTTTTAAATGAAGCCATTTTTTCCTCACTTGAAAATACTTAACACTCTGACGTGCTTTCAATCCAAGATAACGCATGTTAACTGCAGGCTACAGGAGGTCTATAGGCCAAATTTATTCAAACAATATGGGAGTCTTCCTGGAAGAGACAGATAAAGAAACAAAACAGATAAATATTGCATTTTATACAGTATATATAATACTAGCATATTATACAGGGTGGCCATAAATTAACGTGAAGTGTTCAGAGCTCTCTAGCGTATCATGTATCATGTATCTGAGTACGTCCACCTAATGAAATGTAACAAAATTTTATGGACATACTCAGTGAAAGATGCGGTTTCGATTTCGAAAGAAAAAATTAGTAGTAAAAGTCACCAAGAGGGGAGATTGTAGCGCTACAAAAGTGTACCATGTGTGATTAAGGAATGTGTAATCGCCAAATGAGACAGGACACATTAAATTTCTGAACAATACAGCATTTATTGTTGATTACACATGAGGTTCAATATGATCAGCATTCAAATACTGTATTATAACCCGAAATTTGAAAACTCTTTTCAGCTACTAAAATATGGAGCTACTTTTCTTCAGTTTATTTTTGGCACCTTAAATCCTGTAACGCCTGTAATGAAGGATGAATCACAGGCGAAGTTTGGGGAACAAAGGAAAGGACACTCCGAAACTTAGATGACTAAGAATGAGTCATGAAATGAGTATCCAAGGAGACAAAGGACCCTAAACGGGACCCCTCGCCTATTACGTCAGAGATGGGGATTCGGATACTATATGTTGAAGAAGACGAATCTCTGATGTCATGGACGGAGAAAGATCATGGATTGGGCCAGGAAGACACTTATGTCACTCTTCTGGGTGGTGATCATAAAGACTATAAAAAGCAGGTCCAGGAAAACGGACACTGTCGATCGTCTTGGGTCCGATCACCTCTGTCCGCTGCTCTCCCCTCAAGGCCAAATTCCATCGTCCAGCTAGGCGCTTTTTTCAGCTCCAGCATCCAACTCATCTCCTATTGAGAACAGCTTTCTCCGTCGAACTTCGGTGCTCTTCAACTCCGTCTCTTTTACGAGATAAATATCTTCTTAGATTTCTATTCCTACTCCGAATATGGGAAGATCGGGTGTTGAAAATCAGATGTCCCTGTATTATCATTTAGCGTCAATATAGGTTTAATTATCTACTGTATTTAAATATCCTCAGGCTTGTCCTGTATTCACACAATATTCATAACTATACTTGGTCATATGTAACCTTTCTATTCGTAGTAATAAATGTTGTTTTGTTTTGTTTATTGTTTAAATACTTGATTATTTTTATAAAGAAAAATTAATCCACTAGACGATCATCTGCCAAGCCATTTCTGGGTCATCTGAGGTCGAACATCGACTAATCAGAGAAACAGAGCAGTAACAATCCGATAAGTTATTCCTTAGTACTCACTGAGTGGAAAGGGGGTTAAAAATAAAAAATATAAATTTTTTTATTTTTTTAACATCATCACTTTAACAATTTAATTATGCATGATAGAAATTAAGTCCGATAAGTTATTCCGATAAGTTACTCCTTAGTACTCACTGAGTGGAAAGGGGGTTAAAAATAAAAATAAAAAATATAAATTTTTTTTATTTTTTTAACATCATCACTTTAACAATTTAATTATGCATGATAAAAATTAAGTACGGAAATTAATTTAAATAGTTACAGTACAACTTTCAATTCACACCTATAATTGGGCTTATAGTCGGTCCCTTTGACATTTTGACAGACGATCTCAGCGTTTTGCCTCGACTTCGATATATCGCAAAATCCTCTTGATGGCAAGATTAGTTGCCATTGATCGTTGCTTGTTACTCATATAGACAAAGAGCAAACGCCCATTCCCTACATAAATAGTATTCGAAATTATCACTACCATCTTTTCTAACAAGTAAGAATTAGGGGATTGGATTTCTTTCGTCGTATCCTAACGGTGAAAATGTTTTATAGTTTAAAAAATACAGTATATATTTTCTTTTAACTAACAATCATCGATTGCTAAATATATCGTAAAAATATTTGATATTTATTTGAGGTAAATAATAAATTTATACTTTCTATATTTCTTAGTTTTAATCCTTCGAAATGAATTAATCATGCCATGAAAATTCCGTAATTAAGATGCCCCTCACAAAATTCGCTTTACCTATTTCTTCAGAAAATGAATTAATCCTTTCTAAAATTCAATGCTCATCACATGGAATTCCAGTAATTACAGTCCATCTTCGATAGGTTACCGCAGTAAGTGAAAAACATTTCGGAATAGACTGTACATTTATACATACATGCAATTAAAATAAAATCTAAAAAAAAAAAAAAAAAATAAAATCTTTCAAAAAAAATCTTTCAAAAAAAATAAAATCTTTCAAGTAGCTGGAGGACAGCAATTTGAATATTTGATTAAGTAGGGGATTCTGCCATTATTGTCTTGATAGTGAGAGGTGAAGGGATTCACCTAAAACAAGCACTCCGAGAGAACAGAAACCTACTATGTCCAAGTCATTGTTCCTGGGTAATGCTAAAAGTAGTTTTTTGAAAAAATTCAACACCATCTATCACGAATCAACAGACTGTTTCGATTAAAACCTACACATAAAAATCTTATTCTGCAATAAAAACTGGGCATTCCCATTTAAGCTTTTTAAATTTACACCCACCCCATCATTAAAGGATGGGCGAGGAGTCAATTTTGATATGATTGGATAGCTTTTTTAAAAATATTGAACAGGTTTTTTATTTTTCAATTCAAAGTGTATTTCTGGAGTTTCTTTGCCATTTCCAGACATTTCTCGAGTTCTGACATTTTCAGACTCTTCGATTTTTATCAATTGTAGCGCCATCTATGAAAAAATGACATTAATCCTAGGTCAGACTAATGTAATTTTTTTCTGAAGAATCCAAATTTGCAATAAAAAATGGGGGTTCCGATTTGAAATTTGAAAGTTATCCCACCCCACTCCCATGGGGTGGGTGAGGAGAGTGAACTTTGGTATCACTGGATAGCTTTTTAAAAATACTGAACACCCATTTTTTATTTTTTAATCGAAAGTGTATTTTTCATGTTATTCGACCATTTCCAGACTTTTCGGACATTCTGTATATATTTCTATTAGTTAATATCAGTTTTATAAATAATGACATTATGTTTCTATAAATTTATGATTTTTGTTTGTTCCCTATTGGAATCATTATGCTATATAGTAACATATTAAAATTTTAATTTTAGAATTGGTATAGCAGATACCTATCAGATAAAAATTGGAAGAGTTTTTGGAGAAGTTTTGTGATCTTGATAGTGAAGTTGATGATAAAAGTATTAGTGATAAAGATAGCCTTGACAATCATTTGTTTGTTCCTAAAAAAGAACTTGATGAAGATATCCAAAGAAATTCTGATGAAATAAATATAGAACATCCATCTACCACTTAAGTGTTGAAGCTAAGATATATGAAAATGAAATTTGTTTTCAAAATGAATACTTACTTGCCATCATGATTATTTTTTCTTACCAGAAATGCAACAAGAGTATACGGACTAAATATCAATATCTAATAGGAAAAAATAATGTAAACAAGGAAAATATAGATGTAAATGTAAGAATATACGGACTAAATATCAATATCTAATAGGAAAAAGGAAATGTAAACAAGGAAAATATAGATGTAAATGTAAACAAGGAAAATGTAAATATAAATGTAAACAAGGAAAATGTAAAAGGAAATGTAAACAAGGAAGTATAAATGTAAATTTTACGACGAAGTTTTATTTCACTCTGTGTGTTAATGTTTCTTAAATGAAGAGAAATTATGTTTCAATGGATATACTGCTGTTGGTAATAATAATTCAGATCTAGAAATCCATACCAGTTTTCCAGTTGGATCTTTTCTGATCAATTTTCACTAAAATTATGAAAGAACAAATCTTCTTGGAATACAACAAAAATCAGAAGGATCGCTTGCAAAGTTATTGAATTGAAAAGTTTAGGATTTTGCCTATGAAAAGAATCTCAAGGAATTCGAAAATTTTCTTCAATATATCTGTTATGGACAAAGTGATTAATACGGGCACCAATTATAATGCCCAGCTATTAATCATACTCATTTATTTATTCTCAATGTACAATCAAATACAACAAGAGCCCTCGTAAAACATTTATAACCGAACAAAATAAATACATATAAACAGTGTTAAATACATATTATAATTGATCGCTGCTGTTAAAAAGAATGAATTTTTATATTTGACACTCCGAAATTTAGGTATATACATAAAAAAATCACAATATCTTGCAAAAAATTGGGATACATTAGCAATACTAAGTAATATTTAAAATCACACAAAAAGCAGTAATATATACAAATTTTTGATTTGTTGCAATTTTAAATTGCAACAAATCAAAAATCATACAACAAAAATAAAATCAACAACAGATCAATAATCACGCATAGTGCGACCTCCCTTAGAAGAATTCATTTTGAGTCTTTCCCCTTCGAAATTTTTCGAATGTTCTCCAAGCTGATTGGAGAAACAATTTGGATTAGCCAGACCTGTTTTATAACAAACGTATTTCCACATATTACATTAGTCTTTATTTCTCTAACCATATTTTATATTTTATTTTATAACTAAAACATTGTTTAGTCATAAAAGTGTAATCATTAAACATTTTAAGAGTGACGTCATAATTTGCAGAACTCTTCCCCATACGTTATTTACCTTCTTAAATCTATACTCTATTCTTAAAGCGTGATATAATTAATGGATTCTCCTGACGAATAAACAAATAATACTTAAAATAACACACAAAGATATAATATACATAGTATATAGAAAATTTCCATTTTATTGCCAAGTCTGTTCTTATGCAACATGATTGTCATGACGTAATTATGTCTTTCAACCGAGCATTTTAATAATATAAATTAGATGTAAAAATTAAAATAATGTCCACACATTCGCATTAAAAAATGAGTGTTCAGCGTTTCCTGAATGGAATACGTCAATTTAATAAGGGCAAAATAAGTAATTTCTCGTGTAAATTAAACAAAGAGCCAAGCACTTGTTAAACAAGTGCTGGTTTTCTGCAAGGGTGTTCAGCGTTTCCTGAATGGAATACGTCGTTTTAATAAGGGCAAAATAATTAATTTCTCGTGTAAATTAAAAAAAGAGCCAAGCACTTGTTAAACAAGTGCTAGTTTTCTGCACGTGTGCATGGCCTTTTGTATATTATCTTAAAAAAGAAATATTATTATTTTTTATTTTATACATAAAATCTAGTTTCTCATATGGACTCAATGCCATGATAGCATTGTTTATTATATCGTGTATTATATGTACGATATATTGTATTTTGATGGTATATAATTTATGAAATAAACTTTAAATTGACTCTATCAATCAATTATTTTTCAATAATTATTTTTACTGTGTGATTTATAAACAAAAACTCGGCAACGCAGGGGCATATAATCTAGTTTCTCATATGGACTCAATGCCATATTATATGTACGATATATTGTATTTTGATGGTATATAATTTATGAAATAAACTTTAAATTGACTCTATCAATCAATTATTTTTCAATAATTATTTTTACTGTGTGATTTATAAACAAAAACTCGGCAACGCAAGATATTTTAACTAGTAGATTATAAAAAAAAAGAATTTATTATAATATTTATTGTACATATTCCATTTAAAGATTGGACTTTTTATCAAAATTTGAAAGAGAACTTTATGGTTATTCAATGAGAATTAATTCAATGAAAAGTGTAGGCCAGAAAAACGCGAGTTAAATAGAAGATTACCACTTTTATAGAATCCGGATTTCACCGCTTCTAAATCTTATTCTTCAACTTTCGGTTGATGTATAACAAAGCTGTATTTCAAGGCGCCTGTGGAAGCGCTTAGCTTTATCAGTGGCAATTTCAAAACCATATTCTAAATATTTGAATTATTTATTCAAACACTAAGCAATTTTGGAAGAATTCAGGTAGAAGTTAGAATTTTTATTTATAAATTGTTTTTAGCATGATGCTGAATGACGAAGATATATATTACTACGAAATGGAGAAAACTGAAATTAATGTTGTAGTTCACTTCAAAGTAAATTTTATTACTTCTGATATGATAATAAAAACTTATTTTAAAACAGGACATCATCATTTTCTCCATCCCGACTCATTCAATTCTCACTTCATAATGTTTAATCACGTTGAAAAATAATTATAATTAAAAAATATTATTATTTTAATTTTCCTTAAATAGGGATGTTTCTTAGAGATAGGAAGTTGTGCAGATTTTGATAGTATACACATACGTCATCAGCATTTTAACGAAAATATGATTGTATCCGCATACAGTTACTGATATATACTGGTTAATCATATATTATTGAACGAATATTCTTTCATTTACCTTCATTATATTCGTGATTTGTATTAAAAAAGGAATATAAAAAGTATTGAATATTTTATGATTATTAATTAATGTCTCTATAGGAATGGTATATATATTTTTAAATTATAAATGCGAAAAATAATCATAATATATAATAATGCAAACAAAATCAGTGGAAAATATATTTATTTATTTTAATAAAAACGAAAAATATTCGCACATTGTTAAGTAAACAATAAAATAATTCTATATATTATATTTGAAGATATTATTAAAATTTTTTGCGTGTAAAAATAGCTTAATTAGCATTTTAGGGCAGATAGGACGAGAATTCCTTTGCATTTCGTTTTATCTTCTTCGCCGATATCTTTGTTGAAATACCAGTGCTTTATTTCTAAGCCAGCTTTTCTTAACGAATCTTTTAAGAGCTCTTCTGTCACGAATAGATCGTAAAATTTCATCTTTTCAGTTTTGCGTGTAAAAATAGCTTAATTAGCATTTTAGGGCAGACAGGACGAGAATTCCTTTGCATTTTGTTTTATCTTCTTCGCCGATATCTTTGTTGAAATACCAGTGCTTTATTTCTAAGCCAGCTTTTATATATTCAATAGTATTGAACATATGTAATATATTCTAATTTATAGCCTAAAATTTATCAGATAATCTTATGATAATTTTTGATTTAAAATTAATTAATTATAAATTAAGATTATCAATTTCTATAATTTATTTATAATTTCATAAATAAATAATTCTAAATTCAAAAATCACAATGAAAAACTTATTTGACAAGTTTCTAGTTGTATGCTGATTAATTCTTGTTGTCTGATTATTGTAACTCTCAGCAATTAAAATATATAATACATAATAATGTTATATATTGCCTTATTGCATAATTATATAGTTGACCTTCGGTATCTGTATGGGATTAGTTACAGAAACCTCTGCAGATGGTCAAATCCCTTATATAAAATGGCATAGTATTTGCATATAACCTATGCATATCCTCTCTTTTATCATCTCTAGATTACTTAAATACCTAATATAATGTAAATACTATGTAAATATCTGGTAGCAGGGTCACATTTATACTTTTGGAGGCCCTAAGCACATCATCATTATGAGGTCCCAAAAGAGCAAAGTCTATTTCAGTTAATCAAATTCATACACATTTTTTTTTTTTTAAGTTTATTGAAAATAAAAGTTGGCATTTCCATAATAACTCATTTTAATAAAATAAAAATAACACAATACTGATCGTTAACACAGTGATGATGATACAAAATTAATATATATATGTATATATATTTATTTGCATTTAAAAAAGTATAAAGAAAAATCAGTTCAAATGTAAATTAAAAAAAAATAACAGTTTTTTTTTGGTTTTGATTTTAGCAGATATATCTATAATGTCATCATAATTATTTGAATCCATTACATTTGATTAATGACATAATGACAGGTCATTTGTTTTATTTTAATGCAAGTTGCTTTTTAAATAATTTTTTATTAATTTCAACACTGAAAATGAGCAGCACTTGCATTTGAAATAGGCATATGTCACAAATATTTTTTAAATTGCTTCTACATTTTGAAATAGACTTTAATCCATCATTTACAAATTTGTGTATATTTTTAGTTGAATTTTCTTACTTTATATTATTAAAAATTGCTTTATTTCATCAATAAATTTTTAGATTTTAAAATATGGTCCTATAGAGAATGAGACCCTAAGTTTGCGCCTAATGCATCTTATGATAAATGCGGCCCTGTCTGGTAGTTGCTACACAGTATCATTTAGGGATTATACAGACTTTTTTTTAGCCATTATGTTCAATACAAATGTAATCATAGAGAGAGATAGCACTTTATACTCCCTTTATCTTTGAGGGATTACTTTGATTACTTAATTGGTTTTTGGAGCCTTTTTTTTTTTTTTTTACAAAAACAAAAGATACACACAACACAAGTAGTGCACAAATGAAATATGAAGCAAACAATGCTCAAACAACAAGTGCTGAAGAGAGAGTGATGATCTGTGAAATGGCAGGAGTGCTACACAGCAGCATAAGCCTACATGTTATTTCATTTGCATGGATTCAGCATATTGCTTGATGCATATGCAAATTTAAGTTTTGATTTTTGGAACTTTTTGAAATTTTTTCTGAATATTTTTGATCTGTAGTTGGTTGAATCTGCTGATATGGAGGGCCAACTGTATCATGTATTGAAAATAATATGAGTTCTGTCATTGTTTTATTGATATAGAAATAAAATACAATTTTTCAGAGAGAACTACAGTGATCATTTGTGTAGTCCTCTGAAAAATATAAATATTTGATTCAGTAGTGAAAATAAAGATTTTAAGATAAAAATATTATTAATTACTTATTTAAATAGGATTTTTAAATATTGATTTAAATTAAAAAATTACAAAAATAAATATAAAATAATTATTTGATGATTTAGGTAGAAATAATTACTCATGCTGGTCCTCATCGTCGATTGTGGATGGGCCCACAGTTTACATTCAAAACATTTCAACATGTTGCAAATACAACTGTGTTGTCTCCAGAATCATCAGCTCTGTTGTCACAAAGTCCTGAAATACCTCATTCATCACCATTAGATATTTATACTGAAGAATTAGATATAGAAAATCTTAGGTAATTTTCTAACACTTTTAACAAATTACAAATGATTTGCTAAAAAATATTGTGAATAATGGTATTTACTGATTTTTATATTATTTAACAATAAAGAAAAATTCAGATTTTATCTGTTTTTCACAATATTTTTTATTAGAAGTTATGAAATTGAAATTGGTAATTTATTCTAATAATAATAGTTGTTTTCTTTTAAATAAAATATTTTTGATTTAGAACTCATCCAATTCGTTCTAGTCCAATGGCTATGCCTTCATCTCATCAGTCACACTCAGAATCCCCAACACTCCTCCTTATTGAAGCAAGTTCTGGTAATTAGTTGGGAATTAAAACAAAACATAGTTTTATATATTTATAATTTTTATGATAATCATATACTATTATATCCATTGTTTAAGGGAGTTTTGAACAATCTCCAGGAATTCTGGAAGTTTTTGGTGATTGGCCTAAGACCACCGAAACACATACAGCTAAAAGAGAACATATAGAAGATCAATTAAAAGAATGTCTAGCAGATGCTATGCAAGAAAGCAGTGCTAAAGATAAGCATTTGCAAGCAGAAATTACAGGTATACTGGTATTCACTAAGGACGAATTGTATTTAATGATATAGATGCAACAGTTTAATTTTTTTTTCCTGAAAAATTTTAAACTAGATATAAAAAATAATAGTAACTTAAAGGAAAACATATAAAACTTTTATTTTCAGTATGAAAAAACAAGAATACATGTTGTCAAATGTTTTTGAAATAAAGATTTCTGAATATTATTAAAAAAATGTAATAAAAAAGAAAATATTTGAAAAATGCAATTTAATAAGATATATTTTTTAAGAGTGGAATTTTTTAGCTTATTTTATAAAGGGGAAATGGGGCTTAGGAGATCACCATGTCATTTACTGTGTCCTCCTATAACTTTAGAACTTTTTCATGAAATTTGATAGTGATGTTTTGCCATTAAAGATAGCCTCAGTGCCAATCATTTAGTGCTCTAATTTCAATAATTTAAAAATGATGGACATTCAAACTTAAGAGAATATCTCAGAAGTTGTTTATTGGGTTTTTTGAAATTTGGCAGAATAGCCAAGTTATCAATGAAAATTACTATGACACATTAATTAATTCTAAAAAACATCGAAAATCAGCACAAAGAGCAGGAAGATACAACTTTTACAGTTTTCTAAAACTGTATTCTAAAGTTTATATTGCTGAAGAGGACTCAGAGGGTCAAAAACATTTTAATTTTATTAAAGCACTTTCGACCCTCTGGGCCCTCTTCAGCAATCATCAGTTCCTTTATAAGTTGAAAAGAAAAATCTGAAGTTTTTATTTCTGTATCTTTCTGCTCCAGTGTAATTCAGTTGAGAATAATAATTAATTCTAACTCTGAATGTCCACCATTTTTTAAATAGTTTAAGTTCACAAAGTTTAAATGTTTTATCCTAATAAATTTTTAATTTTGTAAAAATTTAGCAAGATGTAAAGTCAAATTTGAAGTAAAATTAATTAATCTTGTAAATTCATCCATTTAGAAATGGCAACTGTTCAATTTTTTGAGGTTTCCTTATAATAACTACAGAACTATTTAATAGATTTTTTTGACATTCAGCATATAAGTTATGCCATTGAAGATGATTTTAGTGGTATATATTTTAATCTCTTATCTTTAATCATTCAATAATAAAGACACAATCTGATACCAGATAATTAGCTTTTTCTAGAAGTGCTTGTATCTTTATTCTTTTACAGAAACTTTTTTAAAAAATTTTCTTTTTATAAAGAAATCATTGTAATTCACTATGTTTAAATAAGAGCAAAATATAAAGTTAATAATTATCTCCCAGTAATTATATCAGCTAGTAAATCAAGTCCACCACTAATGGCATCATCTAATTTGAATTCAAACAAGCCAGTCTTTATTTTTTTTACTGTATGAAAAATATAAATACATAAATTTTTCATAAAGTAAATATATATATATATA